>VMBQ01007349.1:25986-36422 GCA_007657795.1 Dreissena rostriformis | reverse complement strand
GCTCTCTTCCAGCAATCTGGGATTTTGCCCTTTCTCCAAATCACTCTAAGTAGGGACCATAGTTTCCGAAGTATGCCTGGGCACATCTTATAGACCCGATAAGGAATGCCATTCGGGCCTGGGGCTGAGCCTGTCCTCGCTTTCTTCACCACATGCTGTACCTCAGACAATGATGGCTCCTTTGTGTCCAAAGGAGTTTCTGGTGGGTCTTCTGGTTCTAGCCTTGAACAGTCACCCAGTGGAACCTCACGCGAAGGATCACTGTGAACATTGCGTAAGTGCTGCTCTATGTCCTCCATACTGCTCTCTACTGTTCCTGATCGTTCCTTGTCAAGAATGTCTTTGGAAAACTGGTATGGATTCTGGATGAATCTAGCTCTCTGTCTCTCCCTCTTCCTTTTCCTCTGTCTTGTTTGCTCAGCCTTGCTGAGAGTGCTCAGTTTCTCTCGTAGAGTGCTTCTCAACTGTTGGAGTCCTACTTTCTCTTCTTCCTTGGCTTTCCTATACTGCCTCTTTACACTTGTAAGCTCCTTCCTGGTCTGTTTGATTAGCCTCTGTCTTCTGCTGATGATAGGGGCTGGCTTCTCTGGTTTCTTCTCAGCTAAGCCGAACCTCTCTTTGCTTACAGTATAGATGAGGCCCGTCATTGCTCTTATCTTCCGGTCAGCTGGACCCTGGAGGGTCGTTTCCAATATAGCGGAGACGTCTCGGTCTAGCTCCTGCCATGCTCGCCGATCTGTCGTCTTGGGCCATGCTATCCGCGGGCGCCTCTTCTCATCATCTCCCGGAGCTGTTCGTGCCTGTGGTGCTGGTTCTGCATGGTCTGGAGTGTCATCGTCCAGTGGGGGAAGCAGATCAAGAAGAGGGTCATGGTCGTCCTCTTCCTGCTGCCTGCCCTGGGTGTTTGAAACCAGATTCTCAGAAGCGTAGAGGTTCCTAGTTCTATGGGGTTCTTCCCGACTTGGATCCTCCAACGTCTCACCAGGTGTATCACCTGAGCGTTGCGTCTGGGTGTCTGATTTCCCACAATCAGTCTTGGCTTGATGTATCCGCAGTCCCCTTAGATTCTTGCAAATCTTGTCACATTTGCCACACTTCACTACTGCTACTTCTCCGGTCAAAGTCCGTTGTACAAGCCTAGTCGTCATCTGTGTATCCGTCCTTGTGAGTCTCTCATCCTCCCCCCCTCTCGGAAGACTCTGGGGGTATTCTTCTGTGTGTGAGTCTGTAGCTGATGTTGTGGTTGTTCCTTCGCAGGAACTGCATTCCGGGCTGCCAACCCGTCGTGCCCTTCCCAGGCTTTCCTGGTGGTCATCTGTCTTTCCAGCGTCACCGATCTATTCTCGGTTGTCATCCAGTCTTTCCTAGAAGTCACTGGTAAACCAGATGTGGAATGAGATGTAAACAGTCGTTAAACTGCTGGACTACTGACATCCTCAGTCGAGAGCCACCGATCACTGAATGTTTCGACCCTTTAATCTCGATACATTCTCCTGGTGGTGGGTCCGCAGGGGATGATCAGTCCCCTACGTGTCAGTAGTCGGCTGCCAGCTCCTCTCTTCTCTCCTTAGCCAAAGCCATCTCGATGCTCTCTCCGCTGCATCCCCAAGTCTGTTGACTGCGCGCTTTCTGTCTCTTCCTGTCAGGCCAAGTGCAGTGAAAAGTCTCCAGAGAGACTTTGCCGGAAAGCCTCGGACGCCGACCTCCACTGGGAATAGCCAAGTGTGCCACCCCTTCTCCTTGCATTGCCTCTGCAGGTCAGCATATTTGGCCGTTTTCCTCTCCATCGCCTCTTCACAGCGCGACTCCCAAGGAACTGTGAGTTCAACCATCACCAGACACTTGTTCTCTGCCGACCAGATCACCATGTCGGGGCGTTGTGTTGTCTGGACCACACTTGGGAAGACCAGCTTTCGTTTCAGGTCAACCACCATCTCCCATGACTGCGCACGATCTAGAATCGATGCTGCTGGCGTCTGCTGCTTCTTGATGGTTTCCCCTTCCTTAACAAACTGCATCTTCCCGGTCTTCTTCACAGTCCTCTTCTTTCGCCTCTCCCTTTCCACTATGTCTGCCAGTTCTTGGAGGACCTTGTCGTGTCTCCACCTGTATCTTCCTTGTGTAAGGGCTTTCTGGCAAGATGATAGTGTATGCTCTAGCGTGCCTATCTTTCCGCAAAGTGGGCAGGTTGGGTCGTCCAGTTTTCCCCATCTGTGCAGGTTTGCTGGTGAAGGTAGCAGGTCGTATACTGACCTGAGCAGGAAACTAATGCGTAGAGGTTCGCTGCGCCAGATATCCGCCCAGGTCATCTTCTTTCCTGTAGTCTGCCACTTCGTCCAAGCACCCTGGCACCCCATTGCTACTGCCCTTATGCCTCGATCTTCTTCTTCGGCCAGACGCACCTCTGCCTGGACCATCTCCCTCCTTGTCCTACTGTCCGCCTTCTTCCAGCTCCTCGACTCCGCAGAGCCCAGACCTTGTGTTCCCACTGCCGTTGTTCCCACAATGTCTTTGTGTCGCAGGCGGCTCTCGGCTTGCGCTACGGCTTGGCTAGCAGACCACTTTTTTCCAGTCCTGGTCTCAACACCTGCTCCTCGGACCATGTCATCCCTTGAATCCTTCAGCGTCATGACAAGTCTGGCCTTGGCCACCTTGTACTCCTCCACCAACGAACTGAGTGGGAGCTGTAGTTGATTTGATCGTCCGTAGAGCCCAATGTTGCTGAAGCTGGGTGGTACGCCAAGCCACTTTCGCAAATGTCTACTAATGGTTCTCTCCAGTCCTTCCACCACTGTTATTGCCACCTCATAGAGCATCAGTGGCCACATCAGTCTTGGGAGAAGTCCATTCTGGAATAACCAGGCCTTGAATTTGCCAGGTAGTCCGCTTTTGTCAATCTGCTTCAGCCCTTCAGTGAGCTGGTTCTTGATGCGCTTGATGTTGTATACATTTACATGTACCTTGTGATAACTGTACTCATGTTATGTTTATGTTTAAAGTATTCTTCGAAAAATGTGTTTTTATTTTATTAAAAGCAGAAAACATTCCATACCGACTTGTATTTATTAATCCCAAAGTGAGCGTGGTGCTTTATACATGTACGTGCAAACATCATATTTTTTTTTTATCCCATTGATCACCTTTCAAAATAAAGTAAAATTTAAAAGATTTAAAAAAAATGAACAAATCTAAAGCAGTTGCGTTCAAATTAAAATTTTCTTTAACGTAATTCGAGACTTCATTTTTACATTCAGTGATGGTTTTGGTTGAGAAGTTGATTCCGTAATCAGCTTAATCTACTCCTCTTACGTAAGCTATACGCGTCTGCGTTTAGCTGGAGGCTGCGACATTTTAGATTTGAGAAGACTGGTAGATTTTAGATTATCAATACTGAAGATGCGTTTGAAATAACGAAAGGCAATGAATGAATTTGCAGACAGATGGATGGATATTTAACGGTCATATTTCTCACAGTTTTATCTGACAAACAAACAAACAACCATTTAAGCGTTAAAAAACATGGCTTTAAGATCTTTTAAACTACCCGAGATCACAAAAAAAGTGATCGTCGAAACAGCATGCATTATTTTTTGAATTAAATTGTTTATCATAAGCTTAATAAAACGATCGCGTTAATCACTTTTTGGTGTTACCGCACGTCTATATTTTGTTTGACATTATTTAATCGGACTTCAATAGCGCGGTAACGACTTGACACCTTTATGGTATGTTTAATCCGATTATCGATAATTGCGCGAGCGGAATGTGTGACACCGCGCGCGCCGTGCTGACTATGCATTGTAATTTTCACGCCTCGGGTATCTTGAGAATTTGGACCGTCCGGTGTACTCAATGTATTTTACGTTGAAAATGACGAAATTCAAGGAGATATCCGTCTGGTTTCCGGTTTTGAGAGAGTCCGGTTTATTGAAAAAAAATTAACAAAGAAAATACAGGACTGACACGACCGTTCGGAAGATAGATTTCCGGTATTCGGAGAGTCTACTGTACAAGATATTAGTTACGGTCATGAATTGCTTTATTTGTATTATTTTCAAAGATCTTCAAAAAACAAGATTAAACATACAAATTATCATGCAACTATAACTGATAAACAAACAGTTAAAACACGCGGAGGCTTAAAATATGATTTTCTTCCTTAACTCCATGGGAAAATGTTTATCAACCAGGTGTTAACAAACGAAAAATGTTTGTAAACAGGGCTTATTTCCTGATTTGAAATGCCATTCCTCCCATAAATGCATAAAAAATATCATGAAAGTTTATCTAACGAGGTGTTGCTAAATGAATCGCGTTCTAAGAAAACTGGGCATACTGCTTGTGCGTAAATTGTCATCCCAGATTAGCCTGTGCAGTCAGCACCTGTAGTTTTTCAAAGAGTTTTTATAGAATCAACTTGATTATGCAGCCATGTGGTGTTGTCCTCCAATACTTATATGAACACTTGCACTTTAAATTGATTGACAATCATCCACTGGTCAATTGGCCAAAAGCTTTAATTGGCAATTTTTATATTATCCTGCTCTCCCATCAGGATATTGCATGGTGCGCTGCTAATCTTCTTGTTTTTTATATTTGTATTTTATAATATTCCGAAGATTATGTGGTAATATGTGTGACTTTTTTATCATTTGTAATGAATCATTTGACAATAACTGTGCAGTCCGCACTGGCTTATCCAAAACAACACTTTCTGCTTTTATGGTATTTTTTCTTAAAAGGAAGTCTCTTCTTAGCGAAAATCTTGTATTGGCGAAAAGTGTCCTCAAAAGGCTAATGTAGGACGACACTTTACGCACATGCATTCATTTAAGCCCCATTTTGCCAGAGAGTTGCTAAAATATAATTAATTGTAATTTCTAAAGAGGCATTCATTCTGAGCGTTAAAGTCTATGACTACTTGTATTCAGTTGAATGGTGTTTTCTGCATAATTATGCTTTAGATTTGAACCATTTAAAATGTATATTTTTTATCTGCACAATTAAGTGGTAACATTCACGCAGACGTTGTTTTGGCCCGATTTTATAGCCGAAAAACGGCTATATTCCCAATCCCAAAAAGTATACTTTTTACCCTAAATGTGCCAAAAAAATTCCCAATTTAAAAGATTTTTTTTTTTTTTTTTTTTTTTAAGAAGTGTCTTATGCTTATTTTATCTCACTTTTAATTCTATTACATCTAAGAAAGTGTATAATAATGATCAATATGATTTTGTTATTTTAATTTGAATTATTATAAAGAGTTGTATCGAATTTGTATTTCCCAAATCAGTGGACTTTTCGCGCGAAAAAAGAAGGCTACTAAATTTATTTTCCCAATTTCTTGAAAATGCCGCTAAAATTCCCAATTCCAAAGCCATGGGCTATCTTTTCAAAATGTAGAAAAAAAAACCTGCATTGATTGCGATATTATAATAAGATCATTTATGAGACATCACCAAGATTCGACTCATGTTTCCAGCTTCCCAAGATGGACAACTACACGACGGGCAAGCAGGAGCTAAACGTGACCTTATTCCGAGTGTTCTTCCTCCGTATGGCCAACCTGTTTGCACTCATCGCATCGCTGTTTGACACTGTCACGAAGGTTCCACATTATTTGAAATGAACCTCGTTCTCAAAAAAAACTGGACTTGATGCATTTCTGTAAAGTGTTGTCCCAGTTAAGCCTGTGCAGTCCACACATTAGGCTAATCATGGACGACACTCCGCTTTTATGGGATTTTTCATTTTAAGGAAGTCTTTTTTAGCAAAGATCCATATTACGGAGAAAGTGTTGTCCTATATTGACTGCACAGGCTAATCTGGGACGACACTTTGCACACATTCATCAATTCCAGTTGTCCAAAAACGAGGCTCAAATATTGTTTTCTTTGTTTAACTTGCAACTGCAACTGACAATATTCTTACAAAAATGGTAATAATTATATATTTTACATTATTTACACAAATCATTAAATCGGTTGTGGCTGTGTTAAATTTAACTATAAACATAGAATCTGTTGTTTTCAAAATCTGTTGTTTTCAGTCGTTTAGAACACGTGTTATGGTATTAAGTCTATTGTGAAGTTGTATATTACTTTATTGTTGCTTTTAAAGATTTATATCATAGTGTTATGTGTCTACATAGCATGCACATTCTGTTGCTATTCCCTTTAAATACATATAAGGGTTGCAAAAATGCAGTGCACAATTCTTAGATCCATTAATTACAACATTTCAGTCAGAGAGTGGCTGTGCTGGGACCATACTGGGCCAGGAAATGTACAAACTGGTCATTCTGGATACACTTATACATGTGAGTAGTCACAGATGAATATTTTCACTAGTTGGCCAAAACTTCTTATCTGAAAACTTTGACTTAAATCAATACAGGTGAGTACTGCCGGTAATCTAAACTTTGGCAAAATACCTCGAGAGTAAGAAAGATTACCGGTTATTCTTTATTTATATTTCCTATATCAGTAAAATCTATGCTTTGACACATTCCGTTAACTGAATTGCAATACCTATATAAAGACACTGGTCATAATTGGTTGATTACTATGCATTCAGTGCACGAACAATTGTGTGTGTTCTGAGAAAACCGGGCATAATGCATGTGCGTAAAGTGTCGTCCCAGATTAGCCTGTGCTAATCCGGGACGAAACTTTCCGCCTAAACTGGATTTTCGCTAAGAAGAGACATCATTTACGAAAAATTCATAAAAGCGGAAATTGTCGTCCCTGATTAGCCTGTGCGGACTGCACAGGTTCATCTGGAATGACAATTTACGCACGAGCATTATGCCCAGTTTTCTCAGAACACAACACAATTTTCAACCAAAATATTATTATTATAAGATACTTTCCAACATTAATCATTTCAGTTCTTCATGTTTACAAACATTAAAAATAATTCTTTAAAAATAGTTTGATTTTCTTCTGTCATTATGGACTCGCTCTTCACTTTTTTATGGAAGTACAACACAATCAAATGTACATGAATTAATACTCATGTTTTTAAGACATATTCATATTTCATGCATATTTTCCCTCAATTTATAGATAAGAGCAAGCATTTTCTCCCTCAATCTGTAGACAGATAAAAGCATTTCACCTTCAATTTTAGACAATTACATGCATTTTCTCCCTCAATCTATAGACAGCTGCAAGCATTTCACACAACCAGTGTATCCGATAAAGCATTTTTAACCTCATTCTATAGAACAATTTAAGCAGTTAACCCTCCAATTTAAGACAAAACATTTTTTTCTTCCCCAATCTATAGACCATGGCAAGCATTTCGCACATCAAGTTTAAACAATTACATGCATTTTTAAGCCCAGTCTATTGACTGTTTCGGGCATTTTCATCCTTGATTGATTAATGAAAGACCATTACACACAGTTTTTACTCTCAATTTTACCCTATGACACATTTTAACCATTCATGTATTTATCATTTGAAAACATTTTCATAATTGATTTATAGACCATACATGAACAAGTCTACTTTAGCGAAATTTCTCTTTCTGGATTTATTGACCATTTAAACATGTCCACACTCAGTAGATGTACCAATTAATGCATGTTCTTCCGCTATTTGTAGACCATTAGACCATTACATACATGTGAGCCTCGCTGTGTAAAAAGGGTGTTTAATGCATATGCATAAAGTATCGTTCCAGATTAGCCCGTGCAGTATGCACAGGCTTATCAGGGACGACACTATCTGTAAAATCTGGATTTTTTCTTAGAAGAGACTTTTTTTTTAACGAAATATATCATAAAAGTGTAAAGTGTCGTCCCTGATAAGCCTGTGCGGACGACACTTTTCGCACATACATTAAATCCCTTTTTCACAGGGCGAGACTCATGTAATGTTCTTCTCCAGTCCACCATGCAGCTAATCACTCAGTTCAGCATGTTCTTCTGGACCCGACAGAAGTCCGAGTTCAACATCTCCTCAGCGGTACTGGTACTCGTCTAAAGACAGGCTCTAGTGTGGGAACGTCTGAATCGTGTGTGTTTGTGTATTTCAAAGATTATGAGGTCCTTTCCTAACCAGCTGCATTATATGTGGACCCGAAGTGTGTCCAAGCATTCCTACCTACTTAACCTATTAGACTTATGAAAGTTGGGACGAATATTTTAATGTGTGTGGATCAGCTTATAGGTTTCGAATTAATCCTTCTTTATTTCTCCCTCCTAACCTAATGCATGGGTATTATATATATATAGACATGTTTAATTGGCGCATTACTGTTTTCACAGTGTGATGACCTTAATCAACGGATTACCAATACACCAATGCAAAGAAAAACACGGAGGTGAAAAGATTATATGAGAGCAAAAGAAAAGAATAATGATAAAGATATATTTAGTGTGGTTTTATAACCTTGGGGGCCTTTTGTAACCACACCATAGGTCATATCACTCAGTGAAATGTCTTATCTTTATAAAATATACACGAAATGAACCTTCAACTGTACCAGCAGGAGTTTACCATCGGTGCTTTATTTATGGGAATTAAACAGCCCTTCTTAACAAAATATCTAATGCGCATTGAAAGCGGCTGTATTGGCACCATATCTAATGCGTATTCAATTCACATGTAATACACTTCTATATTTTTTCTGTACTTTCTCTGCATCTTTACAGAACAGTGTATAGATCCAGTTGAAAATAAACTTAAAACAAGTGATGTGTTTGTGAAACACTATGTCCCCTTTTGAGCGAATTTGACCCATATATTTGACCTTTGACCTTGAAGGATGACCTTGACCTTGACCTTTCACCATTCAAAATGTGCAGCTCCATGAGATACACATGCATGCCAAATATCAAGTTGCTATCTATAATATTGAAACAGTTATGGCCAAATGTTAAAGTTTGTGCAAACCAACAAACAAACGGACAGGGCAAAAACAATATGTCCCCCAGTATAGAGTGGGGGACATAAAAAAATTGCACAGTAGCATACGTATTTTATGGTCAAGTGTATTTTTCACAAGGTTAACGCATTTAAGTATATTAATGCAGGAAAAAGGCAGACAAAAGTACACCTTTGTCTCTAAAAAGTGATTTTTTTCTGCATATTAGAGTGTTTAAAATGTGCATACCATGCGCCTTAAATGCAGACATAAACGGTGCCAATAATGCTGCATTGAATGCACATTTTAAACACTTTAATATGCAGAAAAAATCACTTTTTGAGAGGTGAGTGGCTAAACATTGAGACAAAAAACAAATATTTGAGACGGACAAACAAGTTCACAACTTACACACACACAAGAATATAATTGGGGCCAACACATTGGAATGTTCAATGCCAAGCATTGGGCATTTTAACTGATAACACAAATCTCAAAACCTCACACTTTAATTGATACATTTTTACTTAGAAAGTTAGAAAAGCTTTATCATCATGCTCCATGTCATAATTTACTACAGCGTGGTATGGATGAGGCATTTCTAACAGAATATTGCAGTGCGCAATAGCGTGTTGAAAGTTAAACACAAGTTAATACTCAATCCTTAGAACGACAGACAAGACCCCAACAATGCCAGTGGCCACAAATTAACAAAGACATCAAGGCATGCACAATTAAGGCCATATGCGACATACGTTTTTGATAGAAAGATCTTCAAATGCTGAGGTGAATATGTGTTCTTGAAGGAATTATTTCAGGCTTGGTACCATAGAGATTCAGATAAAAAATTACTACACTATAAACTTTATACTGTAAAAAATTAAAAACTTGTACAGCTTTCTATAATTCCTACATACTACACATGGTCTGAACAGCATGTGCAAAAATCACAATTATTTTCTTTGAATAAGATATTTTGAATGCATTTAGATATGTTTAAGCCCAGTACCTATTTGAATGCATTTAGATGGTTTTTGAAATGCTTTAAACCATGTAGTTTCGAAATGTGGGGTAAGACGTAAACTTTTTAAACACAGACACAATTTCAAGGGATTTTCATAAACTGGAAATCTCATCGCTGATATGGGTTGTATACCCATTATTTTGGCACCTTGTATCATACTGAACTGTGCTACTTCCGGGCGGACAATCGAACCACACGTCCCTTGAAATTATAGTCAAGCGCTCTACCCAATGAGCAAGCCGGTCTAGCATCACATATGTTACATAAATTAACGCCCAAACATGTATAATCTTAACTTCAGGTGGGCACTATTGCATGTCCCATGATGCCAGTGGTGGGCCTGTTTTCCAGCCTAGTGTTCATGTACGTCAACTACCTGATAGTGTCACGCACCTGTCGTCCCCCGATCAAGAGATGGAACCAGTCCAGAAACACCGCCTTTTTCTCCATGCTCCTCCTCGGTAGTCTCATCATGCTTAACCCCCCTGAGTCCATCATCATTGGAAGGTAATGCTTGGAAAATGCCTACCCCCCCCCC
>VMBQ01007349.1:0-25326 GCA_007657795.1 Dreissena rostriformis | reverse complement strand
GAACTCTTGAACTAGTGATACGAAACTTTTTAACAAATTGATTAACAAAGAAAGAAAGAAAAATATATTTATGGTTGACGATTTGTGCGTTGATGGACAGAAATATTCATGCGTGGAGGAGGTAGTGAACGGCTTCAAAACCCATTTCCAGAAACTTGCAGAACACTCGATTAACAGAAAGTTTGACATTGACCATAATCAAAATAATGAAATTGAATTTAAACAAATCAGTGACATAGTGCGTGAAAAAGATGTCGATCCGGTTACATTAGAAGAATTGGAGAAAGCAATTACCAATATGAATAAGGGTAAATCAGCCGATATATATGGTCTCACTATCGAAAGTATCTTGAATGGTGGAAGAACTGTGTGTTAGGCAATTCTTAAAATATTAAATGCCGTACTGAAAATTGCTGAAGTACCAAAATGTTTAAAAGTTGGCCTTTTAACGCCGGTGTTCAAAAACAAAGGTTGTAGTTCAGAAGCAACAAACTATAGAGGAATCACAGATCCACCAGTGATAGAGAAACTACTAGACACTGCCATCAAGTTCATTATTGTATCAGTGTTGGATAAACATCAAAGCGTTTACCAAAGAGGGTTTACGGCGAGCACTCCCCCACTTCATGCAGAACTTACCGTGGAAGAAATAACGAGAAACTTTTAAGATAGTGGAGAATCAGTCGATCTTATATTTTTTTATTCAAACGCTGCTTTTGACGTAGTCAATCACCACCACCTACTTCGTCGAATATACCACGCAGGAGTAAATGATAAAATCTGGTCAATTATAGACAGTATTCATTCAGAAGCGACTAGCGTTGTGAAATGTGCAGGGTAACGTTCTGATCCATGTAGCGTACTAAAAGGAGTGCGACAAGGAGGTATTCTCAGCACAGATATGTACAAAGTGTATGTCAATCCATTGCTGAAACGTATGGAACTTACAGATAGTGGTTGTTGTTTTGGTGAAATACGTTGTAACGCAAGTGCTTGTGCGGACGATGTAACTATAATCTCTACCAAAAGTAACGAAACAGCAACTCTGATAAGTATGGCAGAAGATTTCGCCAATTGTGAGAGATACCTACTCCAACCAAAGAAAACAGAAGCTTTAAAAGTATATCCAAATAACTGTAAACCAAGAACATATGACTATTTTGAAATATATGGTAAACAGATCACAAACTCCGAAGTGAGCACTCACCTTGGCCTTAAAAGATCCGAAACCGTGAACTCTACAGCGGAAACCAATGTGGATCACAACATCCAGAAAGCGAGGCGCACAGCTTATAGCTTTATGTCGGCCGGACCGCACGGTACAGGGGGCCTCGACATTCCTACTACTTTACATGTTTTTAAAACAGTGCTGGACTATGGTCTAGAAATTATTCTGCCACTTAAAACTCTAATGGACAGACTTGAACTTTTTCAAAAGAGACTATTAACACAACTATTTATGTTACCTACAAACACATCTGATAAGTGGACTATTACCAGTAGAGACGCAAATCTATATAAAAAAACAACACTAGTACTCTTTAATAATATGTGTTATCAAAATGAAAACGCAGTAGAGCGAAGGTTGGCAGTGAGAAAATTGACAGTTATTAAAGACTGAAAGAAGTAATAGCTGGTTCATTGAAGTGAGACGTCTATTTTGGTGGTACGCAATTGGTGATGCAGAAGACCTACTGAATACACCTGTAAAGAAAGAACAGTGGAAACGTACAGTTAGTAAATCGGTCAGCTTATGGTGGTACAACAACTTTCTAGACCAATCACAACATATGAGAAGTCTTAAAAACCTAAACCTGACAGCAGTTACTCCAGGAAAACCACACCCACTACTTCAACTACCTTCAAGCTCGTCTTATGATGCAAACAGACTATCAGTGAAACTGAAATTCATGAGTGGCACCTACATACTCCAAAGTAATCGGACGTCGTTCAACCAAAATAGCGTCGATCCCACCTGTCTTCTGTGTAACGAAGCTCCAGAAACATTGAGTCATTTTGTTTTGAACTGTTCATTGACGTCATAAATACGTAAACCTAGTATAGCCGACATTCGTTACGAAGTCGAGAGACTGATGCCAAATACATGGGACTCACTCACCACTGACGAGGAAGTACACACAATCATAGACTGTTCGGGTGTAAGGCACAGTGGTAAATTAACAAAAACAGAGACACTGAGGCTTCAGAGTGTTGAGTTTCACAGTAGAAGACTTCTATTTACCTTACATACTGAAAGATATAGCACTTACAAATATTAAACGTCGTTAAAAACAAGGCTACATCCGCGGTGCGCTTCTTTTAGTCTGATACAAGTAGAAAGGTGACGAAGAAAAATGAGTCGCGAACTAAACATAAACACTCTGACGTGCTTGTCACGGTTGGCCCATAAGGGCAATCTCCATGCAGAGTTGTCGTTCCATGTTCTCACATACAACCTCTGCCATCACAAGAAAATCCTACCAGACTCGGTAGGATGTTATTTATTTGTTTGTTTAAATATTACATTATGAAAAGGAGTATCATTTTCTTTTAAATTTTGAAAAAAGTGTTTAAGTTTAGGTTTATAATAAAAACATTAATTACTTAAATTAAATAAGTAAAAATTACTGTTTACAAATTTAAAAATAACCGTTGATACTGTAATACGCCCTTATTGTACCACGTGGCTCGGCTATAAGGACTTAGTGAGTTAGGGATTTTAGAACATTATATATATGGGTCTTATTTTCCGGTTAAACTTAAACATAAAACTCTTGTTTCCACAAAGGAAACAATTTTCCGGCATATTCTTTTTCGGCGTATATGCATTGCTTTCTATGCCGTTGATACTGTAAGACGAAATTATTGTATCACGTGGCTCAGCTATCATTACGTGGTTGTGGATGGTATCAGGGATTTGATGCAGCTATGCTGGTTCCAGTCAAATCTCTGCGCGGAGATTGCTATAAGGGCTGTTAAGACGAGTAATACAGAATATGGGTGCTATGCGCACCCATCGCTTACGGCATTTTTACAATGGCGGACAATAAAGAAACAAAATTGTGATTCTAGGCAAAGATGAAAAATAACCTCGAATTAACGATGGACATCATACAGTTAGTAGGGATTAATGAAATGCCGGTGTCTATTAACGATGGATAATACGTTTTAGATACAAACAACAACTATTTATTACTTATCTCATTTTAAATCTTCTGTGTGAATGTATGCCACGGAAACGAGTGCTTCCAAATTTTAAACACATTTAACAAGATTATCGTTAGGGAATGGAATCAGACAAACATGGTTTCATCTATATGTTATTGGATCTGTGAATAATCAGATTCATTTGCATATATTGCTTTATAATGTTTGTCATGCTGTAGATTTACTGAAACAGCATGGAGCTAAAATGGAAGACATTGCAAGGTAAACATATTAATATTAATTAAAGTAAGTTAAAAACATCAATTACACTAAAGTGGGTTTGTATAAATGTTCCTCACAAAACCAGGTTTTCGCGAAACGTTATGCCCGTTTTTTTGCGAGTTAAAATGCCCCGTTTGAATTAACTGAGCCATGCCCTTATGCACTCCTGGGAAAAGCACTATTATCCATATTGTTCTATTTTGATAGATGGGATATTCATGTGCTTGTTGCTGAACAAAGCGTATACCTCGTGTTCATTATAATTAAAAGGCAATTCACTTAGCTGAATCATGCTAAGTCTCAATGTGTCCACAATTATTGGAAAATAATGCTCATTGTAGGATCATGTTTATCTCACTTTTGCCAATAATCATTGGCAATAAATGTACGTTGTTGGATAATCCTTTTTACATCAACGTCTTTGACAAGCAGAGGTCATTTCATTTATGGTAAGTAATTTCAAATGTGGTTAATGCTTTAAGTCTTTGAGCATTAGCTTTGGCAGATAATTCTCATTGTTAGTCGTCCTAATTCTATAAGTCTGTGTCCTTCATACCAGATTAGCACCAGTTACCATGTTTCGTAAGCAATTAATGGTCATTTTTGCATCATGTTTTTTTTTTGCTCTATTTCAAATATTATTGGCAAGCAAATTTTTGTCTTTAGGTCATGCTTTTTATCCATTAGTCCATTATCAATGGTGTTTGATGCTCATGGTTGAATTATGGTAATTTTCCCATTGTCCATTATAATTGGCGGATGAGGCTAATTGTTGAATCACGCTAGTTTCTTTATGTGTCCATTATCATTGGAGGATGATTTTCATTGTTGAATTATGATAATCCCTGCGTCCCTTATCATTAATTTAAATGGTCTATGTCTTTTCTCATTATGTTTGACAGGTAAAGGGAATGTAATTGTTTGATTATGATTATTCCCCATTTGTCTATAATGAGCAGACAATGGTCTTTGTTTCCGACATAAATCTTCCCATCAAGTTTGTAAGAGATGTTTTTTAAATGTAATGTTTCCCTTTGTCAAGGTAATGTATACTTGCATTTATAAATGAAAATTGGAAAAAGATAAGGCAAATGTTTAAAGTCAGATAAATATAAAAAAGTTTGAATTCAAGAGCATTTTTCTTTTTTTGCTCACCGTCTTAGACAAAGTATTCTAATCTGTTCACTAATCTATCTAGTATTGTTAGCTTAAGACTAGTCCTCCCTTTTTAGTAAATTAGAGTATTAACTTTAGATTTTTTTTTAAATGTATTCCCTTGTTATTATTATTCGTCCCTAAAATAATTGGTTTTGATCCAAATTGGGTTTTTCTTCATTTTATTTAGAGAAAAAACCTACGTTTTTGACGCAAAATTTTCATAATAATTCATGCAATTTGCGTGACCACGCTGGAAGACCTGTTCACAGCTGGACCCCTTATGAAAGCCAGAAGGGCTGATCGCTCTTCATTGGGATACCACCTTTTTGGCCTTAAATGATAACTGATTAGTATGCCCATGTTGTAGTTCTAAAGTTATCAATCTGGGTCTAACGAGTCAACGAGGGGATTATTGTGGACCGTGGCTGGGTGAGAAGCCAACTAAGGCGTACACAAGATTCTGTGTCGAGCAAGCCCAGTGGCTTCAGGCTGTGATGTACTATATGGTTTCCGAACCTGTCCTTATACCTCTCTTCATGATCTTCGTGTAAGTACGATGTATAATGTATATCAAAGATTATCCATGGTCGACATCCACACACCTCGAAAACCAAATCTTAGCCTACTTGATGTTCCACTTCTTCTAAAACATTCTATTACAATTACTATAAAACACAAACACTTTGTATTTGGTAAAGTAATTCAAATCCTTTAATTGGTTTCTGCAACTGCTATATCACAATTGAATGTCTTCTTAAGGGATGTTTTATATGGTTATTACGGTACTTCACATTACTATTTTTACTGTTCAAATTGATTTTTAAGGCCTCCTGTGATTTTGACCTTTGACCTGAAAATCTATACCCCTCTTTCCTTCCTCCCATGTAACCATCATACCAATTTGCATGAAGTTAAAGCATATTTTGGTTTACAAACCGACCATTCGACCTCCAGACGAACAGGTGCAAAGCAATATAGATCCGCTTCTTCGAAAGCGGACATGGTAACAATATCCGATTAAGATAAGGTGTTTAATCATTATTTATTTAAAGTCTTCCTAAGGCATTGTTCAACTTTCAACTTCAACGGTGGTATTCGACAAAATCCACTATATAGACATCGACAGATATGGTGCGGAAAACAAATGGTTTACGGACCGACTGACGGACGGCTACAACGCATTTACTATCTATCTTTTGAGGTAGTATAACGTGCCTTTGCATACTTCAACACGTGCATGTGTAAAATAAACTGATCTATGCTATGTACATTTATATGAATGTTTAAAAGATTACAGCACCTATGCTAAATAAGGAAGTTACGAGCCCGCTAGCTCTTGGTAATAACAATTTGTGCTTCAATATGTTCTGAGAAAAGTTATTAAAGCAAAAGGGAAAATGTGGGGGAAAATCTTAGTTTATAACCTTGTTGTTTTGTGAGTCGCGTTCTGAGAAAACTGGGCATAATGCTTGTGCGTAAATTGTCATCCCAGATTAGCCTGTGCATTCCGCACAGGCTAATCTGGGACGACTATTTCCGCTTTTATGGAATTTTTCGTTTACATGATGTCTCTTCTTAGCGGAAATCCAGTTTAGGCGGAAAGTGTCGTCCCGGATTAGCCTGTGCGGACTGCACAGGCTGATCTGGGACGACACTTTACGCACATGCATTATGCCAAGTTTTTTCAGAACACGACCCATGTTTCCTGTCCAGGTCGTTATTGTTCCATTCGAAGCGCAGACAAAGCTCACTGAAACAACAGAACATCATACTTCAGGCAAATCTGCAGCAGGTACGAGTATTTGCTGTCTAATCAGTGTCACACTGTTGAGCTGTCACATTATTGACTTTAATAAATCTGACTCGTCAGGATATGACATATAAAAATAACAAACATATGTTTTCATATGTAAGACTTACAAACCATATCACGCATGCACAAGGTTTGAACTTTGACGGATTGCTGTTACTTTTCGTTTAAAAAAAACATGGCATTTTGTATAGATTTTACATTCAAAGGCATAAATGATTTTTAATATTTGTTAAAATGTTTTGCAACAACAAATTGTCCAATTGGTCAAAGAAAATTGCGTTTTATTTCCTATGACCAAATTATGTATTGCATGCATGTTGTATGTATTTTGTCAAGGCAAGAGGTCAATTTTCAGTGTCAATATCTTGTTTCCGCTCCAAACATTCATAAATCGCATTTGATGATTAAAAAAAACCTTATTATCATTTATCACAAACAGTAAAAGAATGACATTTGTCAAGGGCACTGTTAAAGGTCAAAATAAAATAAAAAAAAGATTCGACAAATGTACTGTGTAAGAGCTTCAATTTTTGTGCATTTTCCTTTATTTCGATGTTCAATTTTCTGGAACGTGACGAGAATGAGAACGTGACGAGAATGAGAAGCTCCTGAAGAAGTTACAGAGCATGGGTGTTGGGGTGGAACGATGTTAGCCGTGTGCATCGATCTCTAGTGTCGTGTGTTGGGATGGAACGATTTTAGCCGTGTACATTCAGCTGTAGTATCGTGTGTTGGGGTGGAACGATTATAGCAGTGTATATTCAGCTCTAGTGTCGTGTGTTGGGGTGGAACAATTTTAGCAGTGTACATTCAGCCTTAGCGTCATACGTTAGGGCGGAACGGTTATAGCAGTGTACATTCAGCACTAGTGTCGTGTGTTGGGATGGAACGATTATAGCAGTGAACATTCAGCACTAGTGTCGTGTGTTGGGATGGAACGATTATAGCAGTGAACATTCAGCTCTAGTGTCGTGTGTTGGGATGGAACGATTATAGCAGTGAACATTCAGCTCTAGTGTCGTGTGTTGGGATGGAACGATTATAGCAGTGTACATTCAGCTCTAGTGCCGTGTGATGGGATGGAACGATTATAGCAGTATACATTTAGCTCTAGTGTCATGTGTTGTGTTGGAACGATTTTAGCCGTGTACATTCAGCTATAGTGTCATGGTTGGGGTGGAACGATTTCAGCCGTGTATACTCAACTCTAATGTCGTGTGTTCGGATGAAACGATTTTAGCCGTGTACATTCAGCTGTAATGTCGTGTGTTGGCGTGGAACGATATAGCAGTGTACATTCAGCCTTAGCGTCATATGTTGGGGTACAACGATTATAGCAGTTTACATTCAGCTCTAGTGTCGCATGTAGGGTGGAACGAGTATAGCAGTGTACATTCAGCTCTAGTGCCGTGTGTTGGGGTGGAACGATTAAAGTAGTGTACATTCAGCCATAGTGTCATGTGTTGGGTTGGATTGAGTATAGCAGTGTTCATTCAGCTCTAGTGCCGTGTGTTGGGATGGAACGATTATAGCAGTGTTCATTCAGCTCTAGTGTCGTGTGTTGGGGTGGAACGATAATAGCAGTGTACATTCAGCTCTTGTGTCGTGTGTTGGGGTGGAACGATTATAGCGGTGTTCATTCAGCTTTAGTGTCCTGAGATGGGGTGGAACGATTATAGCAGTGTACATTCATCTCTAGTGTTGAGATGGAACGATTATAGCAGTGTACATTCAGCCCTAGCGTGGTGTGTTGGGGTGGAACGATTAAAGCAGTGTAAATTCCGCTCTAGTGTCGTGTGTTGGGTTGGAACGATTATAGCAGTGTACATTCAGCTATAGGGTCGTTTGTTGGTATGGAACCATTATAACAGGGTACATTCAGCTCTAGTGTCGTGTGTTTGGCTGGAACGATTTTAGTAGTAAACATTCAGCTGTTTTGTCGTGGGTTGGAATGGAACGATTATAGCAGTGTACATCAGTGTTGTGTGTGTGATGGAACGATTATAGCAGTGTTCATTCAGCTCTAGTGTCATGTGTTGGGATGGAACGATTATAGCAGTGTTTATTCAGCTCTAGTGGCATGTGTTGGGATGGAACGATTAAAGCAGTGTACATTCAGCTCTAGTGTTGGGATAGAACGATTATAGCAGTGTTCATTCAGCTCAAGTGTCGTGTGTTGGGTTGGAACGATTATAGCAGTGTACATTCAGCTCTTGTGTCGTGTGTTGGGTTGGAACGATTATAGCAGTGTTCATTCAGCTCTAGGGTCGTTTGTTGGGATGGAACCATTATAACAGGGTACATTCAGCTCTAGTGTCGTGTGTTTGGCTGGAACGATTTTAGTAGTAAACATTCAGCTGTTGTGTCGTGGGTTGGAATGGAACGATTATAGCAGTGTTCATTCAGCTCTAGTGTCATGTGTTGGGATGGAACGATTATAGCAGTGTTCATTCAGCTCAAGTGTCGTGTGTTGGGTTGGAACGATTATAGCAATGTACATTTAGCTCTAGTGTCAGGTAATGGGATTGAACGATTATAGCAGTGCACATTCAGCCATAGTGTCATGTGTTGGGATGGAACGATAATAGCAGTGTTTATTCAGCTCTAGTGTCGTGTGTTGGGATGGAACGGTTTTAGCCGTGTACTCTCAGCTCTAGTGTCGTGTGTTGGTGTGGACCGATTATTGAAGTGTACATTCAGCCATAGGGTCGTGTGTTGGGTTGAACGATTATAGCATTGTTCGTTCAGCTGTAGTGTCGTGTGTTGGGCTTGAACGATTATAGCAGTAAACATTCAGCTCTAGAGTCGTGTGTTGGGGTGGAACGATTATAGCAGTGTGCATTCAGCTCTAGTGTCGTGTGTTGGGATGGAACGATTTTAGCAGAGTTAATTCAGCTGAAGTGTCGTGTGTTGGGGTGGAACGATTATAGCAGTGTTAATTAGCTCTAGTGTCGTGTGTTGGGGTGGAACGATTATAGCAGTTTACATTCAGCTCTAGTGTCGTGTGTTGGGGTGGAACGGTGAACAGTGTACATCCAGCTCTAGTGTCCTGTGTTGGTGTCGAACGGTTTAGCAGTGTGAATTCAGCTCTAGTACCTTGTGTTGGGGTAGAACGGTTTTAGCAGTCTAAATCCAGCTCTAGTGTCGTGTGTTGAGGTTAAACGGTTTAGCAGTTTGCATTCAGCTCTTGCGTCATGTGTTGTGGTAGGACTGTTTAGCAGTTTACATTCAGCTCTAGGGTCGAGTGTTCGATGAATAACGTATTGTAATATATTATTGGTCACATTCAAGATGGATAACACCCACGTAGCTGCAGTTTCACTTTAAAATTAAGTAAAACTGGTAGATACTAATAATATACGAGTTGACTAGTGGTAACAAGCCATCATAGGTTGTCATCTTAGTTATTTACGTGTATCTAGTGCACATGTACAACATACTGCGGATGTTAATGCTGTTATAAAATCTAGCATTTTATGTCATATGCATTCGGATTAAATTAAATATACTTGCTCATTATATAGTAATTTTATGCTTTTACAGTGTTGTTTTTTACCAGCTTATTTTTTTTATCTGTAAAAAAGCCGGGTATAAAAGCTTGGTATGTTACATTTCGAAACAAAATTCGAAATTGCTATTTGACTTAGGGTCTTTTTCATTTTTATTCAACGAAATACCTTTTTAAACTGCTGTAAATATTTTTAGCATAATTTTTTTAAAATTAAATAACAGTTGCATTCAATATTTTGTTGTGTAGTCCAGATTGATCAAATGAACATGTTTTTTTCACAATTCAAACTGTTTTCGAAAAAAACGTATTGATGTTCATGTGGTTTCAGTCTATATGTCACATGGGACCACCATGTCGTCGTATGAGTTCACTCCAGGGGTATGTTTGAAGAAAGAAACGCCTTGTAGTAAAGGATCACTATACGATGTAAATCCCATGCATGTAGACTGCCATAAAATATACACATGTATATGTATGTGCATGCTATTATGTAACAATTACGTAATTATTATGCAAACTAGCTTTCATTTTAATATTGCATGCTTGTATTGCATTGTTTATTTATCTTTGATGAAGAATACTGATTCTTAGATTACTTAATAAGTATGTAATTATTATGCAAAATAACTTTCATTTTAATACTGCATGCTTGTATTACATTGTTTATTCATCTTTGATAAAGAATAATGATTCTTAGATTACTTAATAAGTATTTTACTATTGTGCATGCTTACTTGTCATAGGTATTTAATATTTAGGTAAGCCATGTTTTGGTGGTAAAACTGCATAATTATATTGTTCGGCATTGATAATGAATCATACGCTGTGGCTTACCTTTTAAATATGTTTATACTTCCATTTTGATATTTAAATGTTTTGAAATTATAATGTATAGCAGTATTAGTTCAACGAAAGTGCATGTGTGTGTTGCATTATATGACTTTGTATTCTTTAACTACTCAGTTTATTTTATATAATAATGAAATTACACTGTCTGTATTATGGTGGCCTTTGACTGCAAAATAAATATTCGTTTATGTTACACACACAACATTATACCTCTGTGTCATGTTGTTTCAGAACAAAATATTTTCACTTCCTATGGTAATGAATTCTATAGTAACCATTGAACACCCTGGGAGCGGGGAGAATAGTTTTTATCATAAGGGAATTACTGGAACAAACTTCGTAGCGGACCACATTAGAATGTCGCAAAACACCTAAACACAAACGCACATAAAGATGTTATGGTTTCATAGAAAGATATTTATTTTGCTTTTAAAGTAAATATGTATTAAAATGCGACTCGTCTAGTCAACGGGGCATTTTTTAACCAAAAATCGTCGGTGTGTTGTTTTTTGTTTTGCTTTACGTGTCGTCTTCGTCACGTGATCTTCCAATAAAGTGTACATTTTATTTGAAAGAACTATCTTTGATAATTGAATGAATAAACAACATGTTGTCTTTAAAATTTTATAAACCGTATACATATAATTAATTAATAACCATTCATTGGTTTATATTTCTGGAAGATAAATACAGTATTAATACTCTGCGCTTTAATCAACATTAAGCAGATAAATCGGGTATCAAATAATTATTACTTTTGCAATGATGCCAACATATTATTGAATACATTCCATTCCATTATTATAAAATCCATTTGATCAACAGCACAGTTCACAAGGTTAACGGTGGTTTTTCATTACCTAGGATTATTTCGAGAGATTAACCTTGTTATTAGGCTGATGTAAAGGCATGTGACAGGATAAATAAAATCTATTGTACTCTTATCGTTTCTAAAACCGAATTTAAAATCACTAAGTATATTATTATTTTCAAGCCAATTCCGTACTCTTCTGTCTAGCAATATGGAGAATATTTTTGAAAAGATACTTGTAAGAGTTATCCCCCTGTAGTTCTTGACTTATTTTTTTTCCTCCTTTCTTAGGCACAGGAACAATAACGCCTAAAGACCATGAATATGGATATGAACTTGGATTATAAATAAAATAAAAATAATTTACATAGGACAGGAGATATAAGCTCCTTACAATTTATAAATATCTCAGGAATAAGTTGGTCAAAACCACCGCTTTCCCCCGTTTTAGATCCCTTATTGCGTTCATTACTTCAACAATTGTAAAGCCGCTATCAATGAATTCCACGGAAACAATGCCACTATCTAATAAGTTTAAAAACACTTCTTCAACCGTCACATTAGATAAAATATCATTGCTTGAAAATAAATTCTTAAAATGTTCAAAAAATGTGTCAGGAGTAACATCACTATCATTTCGCCGATTATTTGTCATTTTTATTTAATTCCAAACCTTTTGAGGTTGTGACTTTGCAAATGTGCGAAATTTTTCTCGTTGTCGCATGTTAAATGAACGGTTAGAATGTCTTTTTGTTTTATTATATTGCGTCTTCGATGCTAAAAATACTGTCCGATTATCGAGTGAGCGATCAGCGTAAACTAATCGTTTAGCCCGCATGTAGCTACGACGCGCAACTTTGCAGTCGTTGTTAAACCATGGGCTATACTATTTCCGTCCATTTTTTTTTAGAATTAAAATATGTGCTCGTTTGACCTGATCATTTTTACAAATTTGGATGAGGAATTTTGTTTCCAACAAATATGATGCGGTCACTTTAAACAAGATCGAACTAGTTATTAAAATATGCAATGGCACAATTAAGTGCACGCTTGTGATACACTACTCTATTTAAGCAGTTAGCTCGAACATACAATATATTGTACATTTTTGCTTTCGGAATCCAAACTGAAAATCATTAAAGACGTCATGTGTTTCTATCCGCTTACGTATTCAGTTGTGTAATATAAAGGATTTGTTTTATATACTAGTAGGGGTAATTCCTCCATATTTATTGACGTCGATTTTTTCACCTTTTTAGGCACACGTACAGTCATACCTATATACATGTGGACCACATATTTGGGTAAGTTCTTGTTGCATAATTACAAAGGAACATACATATGAAATAACGTGCACAGTAGAGGAGCTAATAATTCTTTACAATCAATAAAAAATCAATTATAAGCTGGTCGATTCCGCCACTATTAAGACTGCTTCCGCTACAAACTCAATGTGTAAGCTATCGTCATTTATTAAATTTAATAACTGCTTTTCAATATGGTCATTCCAGAATAAATTCTTATTGGTAAACAATTCTTAAAATGATCAAAGAATATATCAGAAGTTATTTTACAAATCTTGTTTAGGTAATTTTGAGGTTGAGACTTGGCAAACGTGCAAATAGCAAAACAGTTTCCTTTTTTTTATTGTATCAGGGTTTAACGTTGGTCTTGTAAGTTCTGACCGACTCAGGATTTGGGGAAATTGCAACAGTGCCAAAATGAATTGACCGTTTTACCGGAGGTCTTTTGGCAATCATCTCGAAATCGTTGGATTATAATAATCCCCCATTTAAACGTCGTTACACACAGGACTGCCTCAATTCGGGCGAGAAGTTTAGATCGAGAGAAGGTCCAACTTCTGTGTATTCATTGCGGCTTGCGTCTGACCGTTTCGCAGATATATTCAGTGCTGCTCACCCAAGGATTGGCATGGTAGCGCGTTTTATGTCTTGTTAGCCGCGGTGGCATTTTGTTTCAATTGTTTTAATAGTATTGTGTTTAAGTCATAAAAAATATTTAAGATATGAAAACCAAATTGTCAACATAAAATATGCAATTGCAAATCGCATGTACGCTTGTAAAATGCTAATAATAAATAATAATAAAAACAGGTGGCAATTGATAAATTGCTGTAGTCAAGGGGAGCTCATTTTCAAATCAAAGAGAGTCTTATATTAGTACATTTAATTAGCGTGATGGCGATGCTTGTTCAGTTAACCTGTTAGACAACGTGTTGCTAGGTAACGTGTTTACTTAGACTAAAAAATAGAAGTTTAGAATTACTATTCAGTTAACGTATTAGGAACTAAAATAAAAGAAGATTAGTTTGCTGTTTTTTTACTTCTGATTATGTCAATCACTGTCGGTTACCTATTAACACGTTATTCAGATAAAATACAATCGAAGTCGGTAATTATAAACTGCTCCGAGGCTGATATGAAGTACATGATTCTTGTCGTCATCTTACTATAATAATGGGCTATTTAGTATTTAAGATAATTAAACGAAACACATAAATATATGTAAAAATGAAATTGCATTTTACTTGTCTTGTTTGGCAAATGCATTGGGAAACTTTAAGTTTGCCTCTATAAAACTTGTTTGATCTAAATGTATATTTAAAAATATTATTGTGCCAATCTGTGAAATTTTACTCGTTTAAATATGTAGAAACATTCTCGAATGCATGGAAAAAATACATTTTATTCTGTGGTGAACAATTGAGGACAATCAATGAGTACTCGTGTAAATTACCGAACTCATTATTTAGTTTTTAATTATGAATTCGATCTTTATGAAAACTATGCAAAAGTCTACTCTCACATTATTTTATTTTTTTCAATTTTGTATTCTTACATTCGACCATACCATATTTTTCGGTCTGTGTTCATTTTATAGAGTCACGATCGTAAGCCTTTTTCCTCAAAAAAAATATGTTCGTACGATCGTACTTAAAAAAAATACTGCATTAGAATTCGATTTCACGCTTTAACAGATGGTGTCGACGGCATCATTGGCAGTGTTCGCGATAGCTATGCAGTGTGCGGCTGCAGGTAAGGTGTATATGAGTCGCGCTCTGAGAAAACGAGGTTAAATGCCTGTGCGTAAAGTGTCCTCCCATATAAGCATGTGCAGTCTGCACAGGCTTATATGGGGCGAAACTTTTCGCTTACACTGGATTTTGGTCAAGAAGAATTTTCCTGTGAACGAAAAAATATAATAAAAACGGAAAGTGTCGTCCCTGTTAAGCCTGTAAGGACTGCACTGTGTAATCTGGGACGACACTTTACGCACATCCATTTAAACCCTTTATCACAGGGCGAGGCTCATATCATGGGATGACACTTTACTCACATGCATTTAACCCCCCTTATCACAGAGCGAGGCTCATATCATTGATTGCACTGTGTAATCTGGGACGACACTTTACGCACATGCATTTTACCCCCTTATCACAGAGCAAGGCTCATATCTGGGACGACACTTTACACACATGCATTTAGCCCCCTTATCACAGAGCGACACTTTACGTACATGCATTTAACCCCTTTATCACAGAACGACACTTTACACACATGCATTTAACCGCCTTATCACAGAACGACACTTTACGCACATGTATTTAACCCCCTTATCACAGAACGACACTTTACACACATGCATTTAACCCCCTTATCACAGAAAGACACTTTACGCACATGTATTTAACCCCCTTATTACAGAACGACACTTTACACACATGCATTTAGCCCCCTTATCACAGAACGACACTTTACACACATGCATTTAACCCCCTTATCACAGAACGACACTTTACACATATGCATTTAACCCCCTTATCACAGAACGAGGCGCATATCATTTAAGTTATAATGTTCGATTTATGTGTAAAACGTTTACAACGATTATGACTAAATGTGACTAAATGTTGTGACTCATAACAAAAAAAATAAATCAAAACCTATCCTGTACGATTCTTACGTGGCTTTACAACGTGCAAGTATGCAATTATTGCATTAGCTATATCTTAATTATTGAAACTATTTTCGTGTATATTTCGCGTTATGTATTGGCGTTTAACAACGATTATGTGCTCTTTGTCGCCAAAAAAGTGCGAGCTTTCCAATAATGTATGCGATTATGATTTTGTACGTATCATTTCAATTTTTATTTGCCATTTTTCGACTATTGTATAATACAAAATGCTAAACAAAAAAGGGATCTTTATTACCGCTGAGGATTTGTATACAACACGCAAATTGTGATATAGTTTTTGAATCAAGTCACATATCTCAAATAACGATACAAAGATCATCGTTCTGCCAAATGCATGTTGTTTGGCCCCACTAACCCTTTGAGCGCTGGAACCGGATTTTGAAGGCCTTTGCAAACAGTTTGGATCCAGATGAGACGCCACAGAACGTGGCGTCTCATCAGGATCCAAACTGTTTGCTATTCTGATAGTGGTCTTAGTAAAAGAATCGAAGAAAATGCTAATTTAAGAAATTCAGCAGACGACATTTTAGCAGACGACAAATTTCCCAGCATGCAAATGGCTAATATCATATATGAAGAAGGGTACGTAGGTGGGTTGAACTGATTATTTCGTTTACTTGTATAAGGATGTTCAAAGACATAAGTCTTTTGTGCAACATTCTTTCATTTTGTTTTTGAAATTTATTGAGCGAATATGCTCGAATACAGCAAATATAATCGAATGCAACGAGTTTTGCATATAATGTTGGAGCGAATTTATCTGTAATAGTTTAGTATTGGCACGAAATATTACTTCTTGCGTTGTTTTGTAGTTTCATATGTGTGGCATACGTATAATATACAGAATATAATATTATTTGAGGGAAGATTATGACCTGCGTGTAGGGTGGGGGCGTGATAGTAACATACGTATAACAACACCATTACATTTTAACATACTTATAACAACACCATTACATTGTAACATACTTATAACACCATTACAATGTAACATACTTATAACAACACCATTACATTGTAACATACTTATAACAACACCATTACATTTTAACATACTTATAACAACACCATTACAACGTAACATACTTATAACAATATAAAGAAGTGAAACTCCAGCTGCTGGAGCAGTATTGAAATCTTATTATAAACAATTAGTTGGTCCTTTATTTATGGCAAGTGACCGATTGCCGAAACAGTACAAAACAGCACAATACAGCACAATACAAAACAACATAAACACAAATAAGAATAAAGCTGGGGTCACCGCCTTGGAACGGTCAATGCAACGCATTGGGGGTTTAAACCTGGTTATAGAACACCATTACATTGTAACAGACTTATAACAACACCATTACCTGCGTGTAGAATGGGGGCATGATTGTAACATACTTATAACAACACCATTATGACCTGCATATAAGGTGGGGGCGTGATTGTAACATACTTATAACAAGAACATGGTGGGGGCGTGATTGTAACATACTTATAACAACACCATTACATTTCGTGCCTGGGTGTGATACGGCTCTAAATGTTAAGAATCACGCTCGTCTCTAAATGTTAAGAATCACTCTCGTGTCTTAATGTTAAGAATCACGCTCGTCTCTAGATGCTAAGAATTACGTTCATCTCTAAATGTTAAGAATCACGCTCGTCTCTAAATGTTAAGAATCACGCTCGTCTCTAAATGTTAAGAATCACGCTCGTCTCTAGATGTTAAGAATCACGCTCGTCTCTAAATGTTAAGAATCACGCTCGTCTCCAAATGTTAAGAATCACGATCGTCTCTAAATGTTAAGAATCACGCTCGTCTCTAGAGAATATGATTAGTTGTTGTTGAGCCCGTGTAGAATGATCCCCAATAAAAGAACAATTTGATATTGGTACAAACGTAAAAACAATGAAAGATTTGCAAGAACTGTGGTTTGTTTTAGGGATCGTATACTTGGGCTGCTATGTTGACAACGGTGACCGTATCATGTTGCCATGGGGTGTGGAAAATGATCCTCAAAATTCACCGGACACATGCACCAGGGTGTGTTTCGAAAAGGGATACAAAATGGCAGGAACGCAGGTGAGTAAGCGAAGTTAAGGAAACCATTTTGGCCGCACTCTGAGAAAAGGGGGTATTATGTAGTCCGCACAGGCTAATCAGGGACGACACTTCCCGCTTAAACTGGATTTTTGCTAAGAAGAGTCTCCCTTTAAACGAAAATTACAATAAAAGCGGAAAGTGTCGTCCCTGATTAGCCTGTGAGGACTGCACAGGCTAATCTTGGACGACACTTAACGCACATGCATTAAACCCCCTTTTTAGTGCAGCTAATTTTGATATATCGTTAGTATCGACCAATGAACGATGATATCCGGTTTTGATGCATATAAATTAGCCTGAATAGTTGTATAGCCATGAATCAGACAAAACTCGTTGTTTATTTCGGGTTAAAAACTTCCAAGCAAAACATCAATTACGCTTCTAACTTGTACTGAACACATATTCAGAAATAACAATCCGACCTGTGTTTCATTGGTTCCGGATCATTAACTGTTTATTGAATCTTATTTTTTGACAAAAAAATCAAGTAATACATCCACTACTATTTTACTAGTAAATAATGTCATACATGACAATCACATATCTTCATGCTAATTTTTTTTTTATTTTATGGGACGCAGTTCTATTTCCAATGCTTCTGTGCTAATGCCTTCCGCTGGACACCAGAGAAGCGCCCGGACTCCGAATGTAATACGCCATGCACCGGAAATGGCGGCATCATGTGTGGCGGTCCATGGAGGCTTTCCGTGTATAGCAGCCACGGTATGTAACTGCCTCCCTTTTCAACTGAACCTTCTTACGAGTTTTGAAAAAAAGACACACTTATCAGAAATTTAAAAGTTTAAGTCGCTTTTCTTTCTTCCTTAATACTGCGAAAAAGTTGATTTGACAAATTCGAATAATTGCTTTTCCCAAGAGTGCCAACTACGTTTATAATGAATATGAATACCCAGTAATCAAGGTGTTCTACAAGCACTGAATTAAAATAAATCTAAATATTTTGTATGATCAGACGAGTATCTGTTATTGTAGCTTATATATGAGGCATACAATTACGAGTGGGTTTTGCGCTGTTTAATTTATCGTTTTTGATGAATTTCAGTTTCAATTAGTCAAAGTTTAAGGTTAAGTTGAATTGTATACAACCTTTTAACACATGTTTCTGTGCGGCAGCTTGTGACGTTTCCTCCTGTCAGAACGGAGCCACGTGCGTCAACGGGGCGGGGCGGGGAGAATACTCGTGCAAATGCGCGGCGGGCTGGACCGGAACTAACTGCGAAATCAGTAGGTTATTCATATTGAGTAAGTTACCTGTTGATACTAACCTCTTGCTAGTTTAGCTGATGCTAGATTACCTGTTGGTATGTAGCGTGTTGTTTGATAACGTGATGCTTTATAACGTAACGTATTTATAGGTAACGCATGATAGATAACCTGTTGGTATGTAGCGTGTTGTTTGGTAACGTGATGCTTTATAACGTAACGTATTTATAGGTAACGCATGATAGATTACCTGTTGGTATGTAGCGTGTTGCTTGGTAACGTGATGCTTTATAACGTAACGTATTTATAGGTAACGCATGATAGATTACCTGTTGGTATGTAGCGTGTTGCTTGGTAACGTGATGCTTTATAACGTAACGTATTTATAGGTAATGCATGATAGATTACCTGTTGGTATGTAACGTGTTGTTTGGTATAGTGATGCGTTATAACGGAACGTATTTATAGGTAACGCATGATGGATTACCTGTTGGTATGTAGCGTGTTGTTTGGTAACGTGATGCTTTATAACGTAACGTATTTATAGGTAACGCATGATAGATTACCTGTTGGTATGTAGCGTGTTGCTTGGTTACGTGTTGCTTTATAACGTAACGTATTTATAGGTAACGCATGATAGATTACCTGTTGGTATGTAGCGTGTTGCTTGGTAACGTGATGCTTTATAACGTAACCTAATTTATAGGTAACGCATGATAGATTACCTGTTGGTATGTAGCGTGTTGCTTGATAACGTGATGCTTTATAACGAGTTGGCAGGTCACCTTATATAAAGTAACGTGTAGCTTGGTAACGTGTAGCCTGGTAACGTATTTATATGTAACGCATGATAGATTACCTGTTGCGGCTGTCCGGCTAGCGGAGTGGTTGGTACACTCGCTTCTCACCTAGACGACCCGGGTTCGATTCCCGATCCCGGCAGCATGTTAGTTTGGTTGTTGGTCACCATACCGGACAGGTGGGGTTTCCTTCGGGTACTCCGCCCCACCCCACCACCACACAAGACCACGCCAAAATTGATAAATCATTCAGTAACAACGAAATAGCTATAATTCGAAATTCGTCCCAACTTTCGTAAGACTTGTAAGTTAATAAGGAAGGAGTGCTGGAACACACTCCGGGTCCTCACATAATGCAGTCTCTGGCTCGTTAAGAACCTCATAAACTTCGAAAAACACACACATACACACAGATTACATGTTGCTAGGTACCTGTTTCAACGTAACATGTTGCTAGGGAACGCATGGATATGTCACCTTTCGCTCGGTAACGGATTGCTAAGTTAGTATTGCTTGGTAACGTTTTGTTCTGTAACATGTTTTAACATGATTTGTTGCTAGGGGATGTCTGGCTTAGTATTGTTATGATACGTCACATGTAGTTAAATAACTTCGTGTCATGTAACATGGAGCTAGGTAACGTTCAGCTAGGTTACCTTTTGCTAGGTTACATATGGCTAGATAACGTTTGCTAGGTTAACTGTCGCTACGTTACGTGTGGTAAAGTAACGTGTTGTTTGATGACGTGTGTATAAGATACATGTTGCTACGTAGTGTGTTTCTATTTAAAGTACTTGTTGTTAGGTAACTTGTTGCTAGGCAACACGTTTATAGGTTACCTGTTTGCTAGGAAATTATTTTTTAAAAATGTGTTGCTAGCTTACTTTTTGGTAGATAACCTGTTGTTAGGTTTCCTGTTGCTAGTTGACCTGTTTTTATGTGACGTCCTGCTAAATTAACTGTTGCTAGATTACGTGCGGTAAACTTACATGTTTCTAAGTAACGTTTGGCCAATTAATGTGTTGCTAAGTGATTTACGTGTTGCTAGGTTACGTTATGTTAGGTGACACGTTGCTTCATTACCTGTTTTCTAGGTAATGTGTTGCCAGAAAAAAAGTTTTGCTAGGTAACATGTAGCTAGGTTTCTAGTTGGCTTAGGTAACGTTTGATTATTTAAAGTGTGGCCTAACAAATGGTTTATAGGTAACATGTTACTAGGAAACGCGTTGCCATGTTACATATTGCTAACACGCGTGTTGCTTGGTAACGTGTTGTTAGTTAAAATTTGGTTAGTCATCTGTTGGAATATTGCTACGAAACGAGTAGGTAAGAATCTGGTAGTTGGCTAAAGGGTTGCAAGGTAACGTGTAGCGATTTACTGTCTACATGTTATTAATGTTAGGTATCTTGTAATGATTTCCTGCGATTTTTTCGAAGATTGAAGAGCTAATGTGAAGTTGTCGTAGCCAAGTGGTGATGGCGAAAGGCTAGAAATATGTTGGGATCTTCCCGCCCAGGTTCGAATCCTGCCGCTAACGCATATTTTTTTTGCGACGCGTTTTATTTCTTTTCTAACGTATTTGATTTAATATAGCATATAAGCTATGTTTATTGTTAAATATGTTGTAATTTTTGGGCACATTCATCAATTTTTAAAATTAAAACAACGTTATGGCTAAATTGGGTGATTTACTGCTGAAAATACGAATCATGCATGTTGCATTTTAATTTTTATTTCCAGAAGTAAACGGTAAATCTGTCTATTTCTTGTTTTTTTTTTTACTGTAAATAGTGTATCTATAAAACTAAGTTCAAAATATTACTAAAATGATACTATTTTGAATTTTATGACAAGTTGTTTTTAACCAAGCCAATTTCTGCTTGGCTGAAATCACTTACATTTCATGGCGCTCTTCCATAGATAACAAGTTATAAAAAATAAATGTCTGTAAACTAATACTTTTTTCATCTTGTTTAAACTTAAAACACCTTTACTGCATCTGTACACACCAACTGCATGCCCATATTTGGAAATCTGGATGAATAATAGAACTTTTATATACCCCAGGGTTGCAAATGAACTGGACAAAAGCCGAGCATGGGGGTGGTTTTGAAAAAATCAGTATATATTTTTTTTTTTTAAACATGGAAAGCCTACCTTAAAATGTGCATGTAGTTCAGTGAAATGATGCTGATTAAGAAAATAATACATTATATTTTATTTGGAAATGTGCCCATTACAGGTGCGCTACCTTAAATTCAAATAAACACATTCGATTGCAAGAACAAGTATGTTCTATCGAGGCGGTAATGACATGAATTAAACAGTATTATTAAGGATCGTATTTCTAATAACAAAAGCAAACGAAAAACATTAATTCATACTTTAACCTCAATCGTGATTGCTCAAGCATCTAGTGCGGCCGGGAGTTGAGCAGTGTAATACTTGTTTTTGTTGTCAAGGAACACACAGCGTTGACTCTGCTTTATTGCGTTTATTCCGTTATCAATATAAGTTCATTCTATCGTGTTTTTAATTATCTTTTAAATGTTGTCAAACTTCAATTGCAATTTCCATGATAAATTTTAATAACTTCGTAGTTTGAGATCCAGATGAAATAATTGTGAGAGTGAGCTATTAACAAACAATTAAAGAAGAAACATTTTGTATTTGTTTCGTGCCCTGTACACATTTATGATTTATGAACAAATAATTTACATTGTAAATATATGTATTGTTTATATTTTGTTTTAATACTATTACAGACATCAACGAGTGTTCACCAAACCCGTGCCAGAACGGCGGCGGATGCGCAGATCTCGTAAACGGATACAAGTGCACGTGCGCGGCAGGGTTCAACGGGAACAGCTGTGAGACTAGTGAGTAGATATAGCACGTGACACCAGTGAGTAGATATAGCACGTGAGACCAGTGAGTAGATATAGCACGTGAGACCAGTGAGTAAATATAGCACGTGACACCAGTGAGTGGATATAGCACGTGAGACCAGTGAGTAGATATCGCACGTGACACCAGTGAGTAGAAATAGAACGTGACATCAATGAATAGATATAGCACGTGAGACCAGTGAGTAGATATAGCACGCGAGACCAGTGAGTACATATAGCACGTGACACCAGTGAGTAGATATAGCACGTGAGACCATTGAGTAGATATAGCACGCGAGAACAGTGAGTAGATATAGCACGTTTAGACCCGTGAGTAGATATAGCACATGAGACCATGGAGTAGATATAGCACGTGAGACCAGTGAGTAGATATAACACATGAAACTAGTGAGTAGATATAGCACGTGACACCAGTGAGTAGATATAGAACGTGAGACCAGTGAGTAGATATAGCACGTGATACCAGTGAGTAGATATAGCACGTGAGACCAGTGAGTAGATATAGCACGTGAGACCCGTGAGTAGATATAACACGTGGGACCATGGAGTAGATATAGCACGTGAGACCAGTGAGTAGTTATAGCACGTGAGACCAGTGAGTAGATATAGCACGTGAGACCACTGAGTAGATATGCACGTCAACGAGTTTTATGTAGCATAACCTTGACGTTTTTGAGATTCTCCAATACAGTTTTGTTGTAAAATATAGTAAAAAGAAAGTCTGAACATATGATTTATGAATCCAAAGCAGTAATTAGTCATTTGCGTTAAATCTCGTATACTCAGTAACGTTGTTTTACAGTTGTCTGACTGATTTAACATTTATGTGCTTTTTCTATAACTCACTGTTTTACTTTTGTGTGATTGTTTGTGTTTATTTATTTCTTACAAAACTCATTTCTTTCTCAAACTTACTCCTCGATTGTCACTACCATTATCGGGTTAACAACAAAATTCCCATTACCATCTATTTCCTTTGTTATTGATGTAATATTATAATGTTTTGCACCGAAATAAATTACTATACAGAACAGCTATTTCTATATGTGCAGTGTATTGACTGAGTGCAAATGTGCAGTGTATTGGCTGAGTGTATAGGTGCAGTGTATTGGCCGATTGTATGGGTGCAGTGTATTGGCTGAGTGAAAAGGTGCAGTGTATTGGCTGAATGTAAGAGTGCAGTGTATTGGCTGAGTGTACGGGTGCAGTGTATTGGCTGATTGAAAAGGTGCAGTGTATTGGCTGAGTGTATGGGTGCAGTGTATTGGCAGAGTGTATAGGTGCAGTGTATTGGCCGAGTGTATAGGTGCAGTGTATTGGCCGAGTGTATCACTCCATTTTCTAACTATACAGCGTTGAACACTTACCTTTTATTCAGCAAGCACCTCATGCTTATGCTTGTAGACATCAACGATTGTGCCACAAGCCCGTGCAAGAACGGTGCCGCGTGCATTGACGGAATCAACGCGTACTCGTGCAAGTGTGTGGCGGGATGGACTGGCACCAACTGTGATCAAAGTCAGTATTCACACTTATTAATTTTAGACATTTATATCTTTATCTGAATTTTAAAATATATTTTCCTTAATTGTGTTGATCCTCGCATTCAAAACCGAAGAGTGGCGATTTTGTAATGTTAAAAATGCAAAAAGTGCGTGCATGTTATACTTTCAGACATCAACGAATGTGCCCCGAGTCCGTGCAAGAATGGCGCCACGTGTGTTGACGGAATCAACGCGTACACGTGCAACTGTGTGGCGGGATGGAACGGCATTAACTGTGACCAGAGTGAGTACATATACTAATCATTATCCAATAGCCAATCTGTGATAAGATCCTTTTTATGCCCCCTTCTTCGAAGAGGAGGGGGTATATTGTTTTTGGTCTGTGTGTCTGTCTGTCTGTCTGTCTGTCATTCTGTCATTCCGTTCCAAAACTTTAACCTTGTTCATAACTTTTGCAATATTGAAGATAGCAACTTGATATATGGCATGCATGTGTATCTCAAGGACCTGCACATTTGGAGTGGTGAAAGGTCAATGTCAAATTCATCATTCAATATCAAAGGTCAAATACATGAGTTAAAATCGCTCAAAAGGGGGCATAGTGTTTCTCAAACACATCACTTGTAAAGTTACGTAAAACCCTTAGTAATAAGTCACCTTCGTACAAATTTCTTTTATCATACTTAAAAAGCCAACAATACGTACATAACATGCTTCCAGACATCAACGAATGTTCCCCTAACCCGTGCCAGAACGGCGCCACGTGCACTGACGGAAACAACGCGTACACGTGCACCTGTGTGGCGGGATGGAACGGCAAGAACTGTGATCAAAGTCAGTATACACACTTATTAATTTACATATATTGTTACATATAAGCATTAAACTTATGTTACACGCTTAGCAATCAGTCACATTCGTTAAAACTTGTTGGTCATATTAAAAATCCAACAACACGTGGATGACATATTCTTCCAGACATCAACGAGTGTTCCCCTAACCCGTGCCTAAATGGCGCCACGTGCATTGACGGAATCAATGCGTACACGTGCGGCTGTGTGGCGGGATGGAACGGCAAGAACTGCGACCAGAGTGAGTACACACGCTTTTTATAATCCGATTGCCAATGTGTGTTTTTTTAAGTTTCTTTTTTACTTAATTACACCAAAAGCAATCAGTCACCTGCGTAAAATATGTTGTCACATTAAAGAAAAACCAACAA
>VMBQ01007348.1:0-45728 GCA_007657795.1 Dreissena rostriformis | reverse complement strand
AAATAAATGACTACTTTCAAATAACACTATGCAATAAGCAATGACATAATCCGAAAGAGGTTTAAAATAAAATTGTTATAAATTAAGTGTCCGCCTACGACAATATCCGCCAACCGGTAGATCCTTACTCTGGGATAGTTGTCAAGATCTTTTCCCAATGACACCAAGTACTGATTCTGCTAAGGAAACTGACTCTAGTGTTTCTTTATAAGCCTTAGACTTCCGATGCAATCAAACGAGAATACATAGGTTTAAACTTACATAACAGTTTGTGGTTCATATTCTTCATTCTTAAGTCTCGGGAAAGATCGGTGTATAGAGGCGCAAGATCATGATAGGATCGAATAACGGAACAACAAAACGGTTTTGAACCAACCAATCTAGAGAAATGGTCTGAACCTCTCTTGTCGTGCTAATGTTTCAATGAGTCCCGCTTCTACCCAGGAAACAAAACACCAGCATTTCTTATTAAGCCAAAGGCTTGCGACGCAATCAAGCCAGAATACATAGGTTCAAATTAAAATAACAGATTGATGATTATTCATCTTTCATATGTTACTTACCGTGTTGGTTAATAGAGGCACATGATCAATAAAAGGATCGAACAATACAACACCACGGCGGTGAGTTAATAGAGGCACATGATCAATAAAAGGATCGAACAATACAACACCACGGCGGTGACTCAATGGATCAACCGAAAGGGTCTTCACTTTCCTCGGCGGGCTGATACTTGAATAAGTCCCGATTACAACCGCGTAGGCACTTTAATAATCCTTGAGCAAGTGCAATTATTGTGCAACAATCTCGATATTGTCGACGGGATTGTTCATATACATGGAGCAGTAAATGGTTGTTTCTGTACCAAGGTTTAAGGGCATTTCGAATGAGCTTTTATGGTGAGATTCGTCAGCTGATAAAAACATACCTTCTTAACAGACAGTCAATATAAGTCGGTGAGCCGTCTATAGCACTGAATATTAAAATGTGCATGCGCATGTACGTGTTCTTAAGATACTTGTTGGGTAAGGTACGCCTTATTGAATGACACCGTACATTGATAATTTTTGGCGAGGACTTTACATGTAAGGGCTAACCTATGACGAGGTCGTGTGAAAATGGGTAACATACAAAATACGGTCTGCGAAGCTACACACTAGCCTGCGCATTTGAGAAGTCTGGTCAGGAGCTACCCAGTCCGCAATAAAGTCAAGCAATGTTTCCTGGTCTTATTAGTGGACATAATTACTTCTCATCAGAGTAATATCTATTGAAATTGCATTGCTTTAACACAACACAATTCAAGTATTAGGATCATTTGAATTTAGACTAGCCATAAGTACAGAATAAAAAAACTATGTTACAGATTTCGACCATTTAAGTTAGGACTTAATGGGAAACTTTGCAAAACTATTAAACTAAATAAAGAACTAGATCAGTTTTGTTCGTAACATATACAGCGAGAAAAAATAAGTATACAGTCTGAACTATCAACCAAAAAAATGAAAGCGTCGCTTCAACTTATGTGTGGATGTGAAAACCAACGTAACGAAGATACGAAATGGAAGTGACTTGGCATTAAATGCAAATACCTTTACAATAAGAAAAGTATAACGTTGGCTTATGTGATACAACGTAGTCTGAAATGTTTTAATAAATTCAACTACACAAACGTTTGTTTACTGTTAAATGTTGTTAAATATATTGAAATCCCTACACCGAATCTTACAGTTCTTTTGTTTACTTATGACACACAGTTTCAAAGCAATTCATAACTAGAAATGGCGCGGCAGAGGCCGACGCGTATCCCCACACCGAATGTTTGACCTACATGTGCCCCAGGGTTGGTAATGGGCCAAGCATAGTCGAGATTGACCGTATTGTCATAGAGAAGTTCAGTATCAATTAGAAGTGAATTGGTGTAGAAATGAAGAAGTTATAGTAAAGGCAATTTTGGGTGGGTGTGACCTATGTGGGCAGGGCGCCCCAGGGTTGGTAATGGGGCCATGCATAGTTGAGATTGACCGTATTGTCATAAGAGAAGTTCAGTATCAATTTGAAGTGAATCCGTGTAGAAATGAAAAAATTATAGTAAATGGAAATTTTTGGTGGGTGTGGCCTATGTGGGCGGGGCGCCCCAGGGTTGGGAATGGGGCCATGCATGGTTGAGATTGACCGTATTGTCATAAGAGAGGTCCAGTATCAATTTGAAGTGAATCGGTGTAGAAATAAAGAAGTAAATGTAAAATAACCTAAAAAAATAAGTGATAATTTCTGACGCGGCCCCACCCCAACCCCCGTAACTTTTGACCCAGGGGTCAGATCAAAATTCCAAATAGTGCACCGTCGCACATATGCTCATAGCTACCATGTGTGTAAGTTTCAAGGTTCTAGTGCTAATAGTGTAGGAGGAGATATTGGCCAGGACGGATGGACAGACAGACAGACAGACGGACGGACGGACGGCGGAGATAACCACAATATCCCCACCTTTTTTTCAAAAAGTGTGGGGATAAATATATTTACAAAATGGTATACATTTATACATTAATGTAGTACGGTATATATTGTGGTTGCTTTCATAGGAAATACGGCACGATATCAGAGGTTTTATGTTAAGCTGTAATTTGGTGGTAATGAACATGACGCATTATGATTCCAACGTTATTTTTCAAATGTTAAGTAAATTTCCGAATCTCGTGACTTTTGCCATTTCATTTATGTGCACTGTATATCACGTTATCTATCAACATAAAGCGAATACCGAAATTGAACACGATTACATAATCTCTAAAAAACAAATGTTCTTGTATTGAGATGGTATAAAAGCAATGTTCACTAAGGGAATTCGTACAGTTTTACAAACGAAATAGATGTGACCACGTTTATTTCGTGGGTTCGAGTTTTTGGGATGACACCCTTAAGCGCGAGCCTATTAGCGACTCGGTATTTTGCATTCAGTTAATCGACATTCAAAAAGCAACACATATCGTTAACCGTCCTTCTGACGGCAGGAATACAGGAAAACAAACAATCTTGAAAAATGAAACTAGGAGCTCAAATATTGGCTTTCCTAACAAAATCAATTTTAATATACAAAGAGGAACTTTCCCAAGGGGTAAATGATATTTTGTTTCAGAAAGCAGTTTTTCTTGCATTTCGTATCGCTTAGTTAAAAGATTCTATGATAAGGCAGAGCATTGAGGTCGTCTGCTGCTCCTGCACAGTATGGGTGGTTGGTGATATGGGAAAATGATTTCAATGCAAGCCTACTGGTTAATCGTTCGCTCAGCGCGTAATAAATGCACGTATTACATCTAGGGTGGCGATACATATTAAAAACATAGAATTTTACATAACTTTACATTGCTGTAATTTTAAATAGTTTCTTGCAAGCGAAAACAATTTATGTATTTTCAAATAATGTCAGTAAAGGCCATACGTTTTGTTTGCCAGTAAATATATAATTATGTTTAATTTGTGTGCGCAATATAAACTTCGATAAATTAACTAGTTAAGTTCTGATGTACTCCATCCATCATGACGATACAACATGATTATGTTAATGATTTGTGTTATATAGTTCATATATTGATAATCATAGTCTACAAATTTGAATGCCTGAATCAATGCCTTTTAATAACATATATTAAATCATGCATCATTAAACCTATGAAAAAAGTACTCAATCATTTAAGACACGAAATGTTAATTTATGTATGTGTGTATCGTACTCAGCTTATAGTATATCTTAATTAGATCTAATGGTTTAAAATAATCTTTCGCTATCACTATGTCAATTAAATACAATTCGGCGAAACACATCGGCAACTGTGGTTTCATTGAGATAATATTTATGAGTTGTGAAGACGAAAGGTGTCATATAGATTGTCTTCAGCATGATAAACGTCTTGTTGCTGTATAATTAACCAGCGTTACATAATGATTATATACGGCAGTTGCGGGTGAATAATGGGAACACTTTGTTTTAATTGACGGCGTGAGTTATAGCACGGTAAATCACACAGTGTTGTACCGCTATTGGAGACTGACCTTACATCTGATATCAAAGTGAGTTTGTTTGCAGTACATAAAAAGAGTTTATTGAATCTATGTTTATTATACATAAGAGTAATATTTGATGAAACGTTGATGCTTTTGTATAACTATTGAATTGTCATAAAGAACGCGAGTGAGACATATTTAAATCGTGGTTTTAAATCGGATGCTTGAATCTGTCATAATTATGGATACAGAGAATTGTTAAATAATCAATTCATGGCCCGAATATTCTTTTTAATCTCGGACAACATATTGTCCTATCGGTTAGAAATAACACGACTTTACTATAAACCCGATTACCGGTATCATTGAACGAAATGATGCATACCAGCATCATGAGAATACAATTTTATGTTTACAATTAAACATAGTTGGTAACCACACTTAAAGGACTTGTTCACAGATTTTATTTTTTTTTAATTTGTCATCAAATGCTTTAAATTGATAAATGTATATATCGAAACTAAATAGCTCCAGTACACAAAAAGAGAAAAAAAAAGAAGAAAGAAAAACATTAATCAACACCGTGGCTCGAACCACTGACCCATTGAGTAAAATAATATCGCTTAAACCACGAGGCCATCCGTGCTGATATATTAAGACGTTTATTTTATACATTATATACGCAATCCTCGTCATGTCACAAAATATAACGATAACAGTAGAACTCTCCAAGGTATTATATCGTTTCGCTTTTGTAACGCTTTATAATCCTATAAGTTTTTAAATTGTCAAAAAATGCGTATAATGGATATTTTAGAGCATTGCAAATGTTCAGTATTACTGTTTCCTCGCAAATATCATAACAACAACGAACATTTGCAAATCTGAAACAATTGTTTTTAACTTTGTCAATTTACCAAAACGTGAACACGTCCCTTTAAAGCGGACCATTCGTTTATTCAGAATTAAAATGCATTCACATGTTTTTCGACAAATCATAAATAAAAATGTTTTTTTTTTCAAACTGAAAACCCTAAACCACACAGAAACTGCGCAACTAAGGATTATACATCATTTTGATACGGGTTTTCATACAATTATTAGCCGTAAGGTCTGAACAGCAGTGCACAACAGAAATTTTACATCTCTTTGGTATACGAGCAAGAAAATTACCGCCCACTTCAACCATTCTTTAATCGCATCCTTTTGTATGTAACAACAGCCTATTTGTTGTATGGACCAGGGGCGTTGCAAAAGCCAAATTGAAACATATTTGCTTGTAGTATAAACGTATTGGCCAAAAAGGAATCATGTGTCTTCAATAATTGTATAAAGCAGTGCTCCAGATAAGGTGCGTACTTACGTATTTACGCATTTAACATTCCGAAAAACGTATTTAATATATTCCTGAGGTTCAAAATACCTATTCTTGATTTTTGGGTACGCTTACATTTTGAATGTATTTAACATGAAACAACGTGCAATTGCGTCGGTCCTGGTTGTCATGGATTATTTGCGGTTTTTATGTAGTTTTAATTCAGTTACTCTGTATTGTCTTCAGTTTGTTTTAATTTACCTTCCTGATACCAATAAAATTATTATCAGAATTATACTTAAATGATTGGAATTGCGAGTCTACATTTTGTAATTGATCAAAAGGAATCATCTGCATGAGTGACTACGTGTGTTAGCATCTTATTGTGAGCTCTGTTAACGGTTAAAGCCATCAAAATTATTTAGAAAAATTATTTACACTATAATATGAAATCTAATATATGAGCCGCGTCGTGCGAAAATGGGTCTTATACCACATACCATACCTCGGAGGAGGGGGATAAGGGATGACCCGGAGGGGCTGGGGATAATTATGCATGTCTTATCGGGGCGCATAGACTCCAATGGCATACCTAAGTCGTAGGGCATGCGTGTAGTTCACGCGCTGACTCCAGGTACCACGCTGTGGGTTGTCGCGAAACATGGGCAAGTTGTGATGTGTCGTGGTAAATATACCCATCAATACCTATAACAGGAATGAAGGCTTATCTGGGACGACACTTTACGCACTTGCATTAAACCCAATTTTAACAGAGCGCGGCTCAAATGTATCAGACGACATGATATGATAAGGCAGAAGCCCAAGATCACTACTGGTCTACTGCAGCTCCTGCTTAGTGTGGGTGGTAGGGGATATGGGGAAATAATTTCAATACACGCGTACAGTTTTATCGTTGGCTAATCGCACAATAAACGCCACGTATTGCATGCCACCAATATCTAGGGTGGCGAGAAATGCTAAGTACGAAAAATTTTATTTAATTTTACATTTCCGTTATTCTAAATAATTTCTTAACTGTAATATTGTGAAAACATTTTATATATAGGTTTTGTTTTCGTGTCAAAACACATGTATATTTTTTAATTGTTTGTGCGATATAATTTCGAGAAATTAACAAGTTTAGTTCTGAGGTCCACCATCAATCATGACGATACAGCAATGTAAACGCGATTATTCTACTGATTCGTGGTATAGTTCATATACTGATAAGCATAGGTTTCAAATTTAAACGCTTAAATCAATGCCTTTTAATAACATTTATTAAATCATTCACCATTAAACCAATGAAAAAGTGATCAGTCATCTTCTAGTATATCTTAATTAATGATTTAAAACAACATTTCGCTATAACTATGTGAATTAAGTGCATTTCGGCGAAACACATCGGCAACTGTGGTTTCATTGAGATAATATTTATGAGCTGTGAAGACGAGAGATGTCAAATATGTTGTCTTCAGCGTGATAAACGTCTTGTTGCTGTATAATTAACAAGCGTTACATTGTGATTATATACGGCAGTAGCGGAAGAATAATAGGAACACTGTGTTTCAATTGACAGCGTGAGTAATAGAACTGCAATTTAAAATTTGAAAGGTGTTCCCTTTCTACAAACTAATTACGACACGTATAATTTCATCAACAACTTTAAACTTTTCCTTAGATCTTCGCTTAGATAGGACCCAGGTCTCCCTAACTAACTATGACCAGGAATAATGTACGGCCACGTGTACATGATTTATATGATAAACACATAGCACTGGATTGCAGGACGAACATCTTTCTATGGGACACTTGTGGGGGTTGTGGATAAGGGATGGCCGGGGGAGGGGGCTGTAAAATACGGTCTGCGAAGCTCCATGTAAGTATGCATGTCTTCTCGGCGAATAGACTGTCAATGGCATACCTTAGTCGTAGGGCATGCGTGCAGTTAACGCTCTGACTCACGGTATCACGCTGTGGGTTGTCGCGAAACATGGGCAAGTGTCGATGGTATGTAGTAAATATACCAATCCTTGTATATACCATGAATGAAGTGTTCAGGCAATCCTATAACGTGATTTTTGGATGATATCTTCATTAAGTATTTAAGTTACATCTATTCGATTAAGATGTGTAAACGTTGACATGAAGTATAAAAATTAACGCTGTTGTGGTCAATATTCGGTTTTCATGACGAATTGTAATAATTTTCAGGTTTTTAAATCGTCAAAAGATGCATATAATGGATGTTTTAAATCATGGTAAATGTTCAGTATTACTGTTGCCTAGCAAACAAACATAACTACAGCAAAAATTTGCTAATCTGAAACCCTTTTTTTCAATTTAGTCAATTTATCAAAACGTGAAAAGGTCCTTTTAACATGCTAATATATACATTATGTCATAGTGTATGTTCACTTAAAAAATGGCATTTGATTGAGATCAGCTTCAAATTAAGAATGTTGACAACATTTTTTGGTTAATTGCTATTTAAGTTGTAAAGCAAATATTCATTGCGTTTTACGTTGAAAAACAAACTGTCCTTTTAAAATGTGCAAGGGCACGACTCGACCCTTGTGTGACAAAAGTGAAAAGAAAACAACCATGATTTTTAAACAAACAAACTGTAATCGAAATCTTGGTAACGCAAACAAATGAAGAATTTCTCTTCGTTTTTATCAGACAGTATAATTTAGCCGCGTCGATCGAGAGTGGGTCTTAAGCCATATGCGGCAAGCCTAGCTCTATACCATCCTGCGCACTTTTTACACTTTATGTTTGTTGTTTTCAAATCAAATTGCATATTTATGGCGCAATATAAAACACAAAACCACTAAACGGCAATTTATCAGAGGAAATCTTTACTCCTCCCGAAATCGTACACTATTTTATGAGATCGTGTGAAAGTTCAATTAGGAGATGCGCTTAATTTGATATAATAATAAACGAACAGTTTACGGGTCGTCGTTATAAAACTGGATATGACCTTTGAAACGTTACTGCAATTTGCAAGCAATAAGATTCACGCAGTTGTTTTTTGTTAATCCTTTTTAGTTATTTAGAGCTTTACATATTGATATTTTTTTTACTTGACAAATATTTAAGAAGGTATGATACGCGTCATGTAAATTTCATAATTGAAAGTAGATCTGTACAGTTACACCGACTAGTTCGAGACCATTAATTGCAAAAGGAAATTGACCTTTCATCCCATAAACCATAGCGCTTTCATCGGCATTCAATGCATCTTAAACGCACACCTAAAACGTTGAGAACGGAAACCACGCTATTGTCTGGACTTGAATACTTTTCGCTCCTTATGGCAATACAATAAATGCGTTTGAATTGCATTGCAGTAACCTGAAAAGGAGGTAAGCGATGTGTACCGATTTGTATATTCGAATGCACAGCTTTATAGTATTGAAGTATATAAGACATCTCACACCAAATCGCGAATTTTATATGCAATTCATTTTAGTCGGTTTTTATTTAGTAAGGCTACTGGCATATCATAGTATATAGCGTTTGATTTATTATCTCCACTTATGTCATGGTTCGAAACGTCCTGAACTATGTACTGGTTTTGTTGTCAGATGAAAAACAACTGTTAACATATCAATTAGTTGACATTTATTAATACAGTACATGCATTATACAGTAAACAAGCATTTTCGAAGAACAATTGTTCAAAACAAGCCCCAGAAACGATGCGTTAGATAGATACAACGAAAATATGAGGCACGTCTGCACATGCAAGATATCATGCTAGAACCGAATCGATTATCTTGCAAAATAATTATCGCACCATTCTCTAGAAACATTTTCTGCATAATCACTGAAAAACAGAAAGAAATGCAGCTCAATGCATGCTACAAAATCACCGATGACTTAGTAATTAATTATACAACACAGATTCACTACAAAATTGCATGAGGATATTGCAGATGTTTTATGTTCTGTGACAAGCACTATGAAAACATCTCCTATTAAATAAAAAAGGAACACATTTTGTTTTAGGAACAAACGAAACGGCAGGGCGTGTGTTGTGTCTCTCCAAAAACAATTTTAAAAAGAAAATACATTTCCTTGTACATGATTGTTTTGACCTCACAGTAGTCACAATATCACTCAACTATGCTCTCCGCGACCGAATATTTTGTCACGACATAATGTATGTTTTTGCTGTTGGTGTGACGTTGCTCTTAAAAGTAAGGTTAAACCGTCTTGTCTGTGATTCATTACCCAATGCCTACCGAGGCAAATATTGATACGAGGAAAGTATTGACTTGCAGCGTCTTAGTAGTCCCTCATGCCAATTTAAATGTCGTCATCTTGTTTCTTAGAAACACTGCTTATTTATACATTCTGCAGTCGGAATATCATACTAATGTGATATTATTAATTCCAAGACTACGACTCAATAACGTTAAATCTAACTGCACGATATTGCATCACCCTCATTATAGTGTTAAAAGACGCTCAGGAGAGAAAATGTGTAGACGAACAAAATACGAAATAAGTCATGTATACAAAGAACAAGTATTGAAGTCGTCTATAGAGGCAAAAAAAGACTTCTGTGATATATAAACAATAAGTCTTTTATAGAAGCAAAAATACATAAGTCGTGTAAAGAAGCAAAAGATACTTCTGTCAGGTATAGAAGCCTGCTTGAAATGCTACTTGTGGCGAATAGCAGTATATATAGATAGATAGATAAACAATACTTAAGTCATGTATAGAAGCAAATAGTACTTGAGTCATTTATAGAAGCAAAATATACTAAAGTCCTGTATAGAAGCAAAACAAAATACGTATGTCAATGCCAAGTAATGAAGCAAAACAACTAATATTGTGTATACCAGTGAAACTACTTATGTCATGTATTGAAGCAAAATACTCATAGCATTAAGAGAGGCAATACATACTAAAGTTGTTGATAAAACTAAAAATACTTAAAATAGATGTGTTTGCAAGGTTTCTTGTCAACTGTTAGTGTCAATATGTCCCCTTCATAACATCATTAAGTCATCGATGGAGCTCATGGTTGTTTAAAAAGATAAAAGAAAATACAACAACACAAACATAAATATATTAAATTTATTTACATAAAACATTCTCAAACATGGCTTGGTGAAAGATTTGTAACAACTTAACAAAAAAGGATTCTTATCCTACATGCTCAAAGTATCTGAATAACAAAACAATATTATATTATTGGGGTATACTCATCTTCAATTGATGTGAACTTTGTTGAGCAAATATTTTCAAATGTTTACTGTTTCCAATTTTATGGAGAGTCTTAAATGTTAGATAGTTATAATAATATTTTTAAAGTCATGTATATTAAGTTACATGGAACACATAAAAGGGACGAAGTATAGATTTTAATGTGTAGTGTTCTTTATTTAGATAATAAAGGTATTTGCACTCTTAGTCTGTTGATTTTTTCAAAATTCAAAAGTAACTTGTGATTTGGAATTTCTTGAATTTTATGTTCACACAATAAACATGAATTGTATTGATGAGTGATATGAAGGGTAGGCTTTAATGTCATAACAGCAATAAAGCATCGACGACTATTTACATCGTTAAATATGATTTAAACATATATACATATGACAAGTTTATACAAATATGATACAAACATAATACATGTACAAATTATGTACATCTGTACAATCTTCACATGACTGAATGACACATCACCAAAGATCAACATATAGATAGGTTAGCATAACATCGATACAATTAAGTATGTCATAGTCGTAGTTAAATATGCCAGATACGTAGTAATGATACATACGTTGTTATGTATGTCAAACATGTCAAACAATCACATATATTATATGACACTATCATAGCTATTGTTTATCTGACATACTTCAAATACGACTTTCAATAACTGACGAGAAATAACGAACATGAAAGGTGAAAATACTTATGAAAAGATAGCACCCAAAATAAGCAAAATACCAAACTATTCTTTAAACCAGCGGGAAATGTATTATGCAAACAAATGAAGCGTTCTTATATCCGAAATACACATTTCTTGGATATATAAACATATTTTAGCACAAAATGTACTGGCTTACGTGAAAAAAAGCGTGGAAATGAATAATGGCGATGTACTATATCACCATTGCTTATATACATTTATTTGCAATGTATGTTACTGGATATTATAATTGTAGATCAAAAAATCCATTTAGTATATCTAATATTTAAGCAGATTTAAATAACTTACATTATATATTTATGTTTGTGTATTCAATTATGCCGTTAAAGCAACAAATTACTATTTATCGTCGTTTATCGGCCGATAAACAACGCTATAGAGATCTTCTGACCTTCACGAATGAATTGTTTAGCAATCTAGAAATAACGATATTTAAAGGTGGAAATTATTTCGATTCTAACACATATGTTCTTTTCTTGAAAAAAGAGCAAACTATGGATTTTTTATTTATTTAATTCGTGTTTCAAATGTGCTTTATTTATTCTCCTCAGTAAAAGTAACTAACCATACATTAAATCCTGTTTAGATATTATATGCTACTTAAAATGTTTGCTTAGCTAATAATTCAATAAATCCAAATTAAGAATACTCTGTGAACATTTGTGATTTAAAGCTGTGTTAAGTACATGATCCATAAATGAAACGTTTTCACTTGCTGAAATACTAAAGGCATCCATTTGCGGGCTATCGGTGAATTAACATGTCATTGTTCGACAAGAGTTTTATTTACAATACCCTTGAAATTTAGAAAATGTGGTAAATCAAAAGTTGTATATCTAAGGACAAAATACAGTGAACATGGGTACAATTAATACTTTAGTTCACAAATCCGCATTGACCGATATCTGGTCGTTATTGGACAATTCAAGAAGATGCTGCTGTAAGTAGTTTATTTGTTGGATTTAAATATGTAAAATAGTACATATAATGATCAAATGCTATATTCGGTTTATAGATTCTACAGAGATATTAAACAAAACTAGAATATGCATGTTCACAACACGTGTGCAGAAAATATTAAGTTACGTGTCAATGGCTTTACTGGAAATAAACGTAAATTGTAACATTAAGTAATTGGATTACTTGAATGTAAGATCCTAGTGCTCTTTCATGAACATTTTACTGCGCTCAGACATACTGAAGTCATAAGATGTAGCGTTTAAGCCCCTGTTGTAAGATACAATGAATGTAGCTTTCTCCTAGACATGGTCAAACATATATTGGAAATTATACATCGTAATTTGGTACTTCATACATATACATTTGGTGACGTGTAAGCATATCAAACTGGAAAGGGCTATATTAAACATAAGTCTTGGAATATCCACATATATTTATTCCAGATTTATTCCGTATAAATACAAAAGACAATTTTCATATCCATCTGCCACCACATATATTATCACCGTATACATATATTGTCAGTTAGTCAATTGATAAAAAAGAAAGCACGAACATTGGGAAAATAGGGCGAAAAACAATGACAAAATATGCAAACAGCTAAGCATATGGTTCTAAATATACAGACATTAAACATGATCGTATACATTATGAGACATTAAAAATATGCAGCAAAATACTCGAACATCTATAGTTGTATTTATAACATAAACACTAATTTTAATCTATTGCACATTTTGGTTCAAGATTATGTCTTTAGATTGATTATGATCTCATTATTGATTGACAACGGCTAGTGCTGAATAATATTAACGTTGCGCGACTAAGCACATTGTGGACACATTTTGAATTTGACTGACAATTTTCTCTACAGTGCCTTGTTACGTAACGTGTTACAAATCATATGTCATACGTGAGCGCAACTTTAACAAGCTAGCTTTTTTCACTTAATTCAACCTGGTACAGCCTGCAGTATGTTACAAACATATACGTCATCAACACATCGCACCATATTTTGAGTGTTAGTGGATTTTTACATGAACGAATTCTTAAATGCCATAGCATGGCTGGAAGTTGTGGTTGTGTTTTTTGTTTAGAATAATAATCTGCGAACTGTTTGTAAATATTAATAAGTGTAGTCCTAGTTATCAACACACATCCTGTATAAATCTCTTAGTCTCATTAAGAAAGACAAACAGCATGAATACAACTACGAAAACACCGTTACGCCAAGGTTCCTTTCGTTCATTCTTGCATTCCAATTTTTTGAAAGTCAATAGCACCAAGCTACACATGTAAAAGCGCACATATGGAATTGTTACTTGTAGCAACACAACAACTGCTGAATTCCACCAATGCAAACGTCAATAGCTTTAACAACAAATATAAAACTATGGCTTTAACCTGTATCAAACAGTAACATTTATGTTTTCCGGTATGTATAAACTTTTATAATAAAGATAGCACAAAGTTAATGTTTTGCGTTGCATACCATTAAAGGACAAAGTAAAATAATCAAATTATATGCAATATTTCCGATCGTGTCCTTGCAAATAGGCTGCAACGCAACTATCACAAAACTATATTACCTTAAACAACAGCACCAATCGAAGCAATAAGGTGTAATAAATAAAATAAATAATACTTTTATGATAAAAATGCTCTACGAGAAATGACCTGGTTCATATTGCCCAATATATGTGACCGACAGATATTTAAGACAAAACGAACATGAAATATTGATGTCATTAATTTATACTCAAAACAATGAATAAGAACATCGATGTACAGAAGTATGTTCTGCTTTAACGAATAAGAGGAAAATAAATCTGTACACGACCAAATGGCATACATTTCAATTAGAATCACGTAGAGAACCAGGCCGAGCGATGAATTCACAAAACCAAAAGGTGACCATTCTTCACAAAATGTAAAGCATGTGCGATGTATATCAAAAGCTCAGTTGTTAATTTATTATAAAATATGTTTCATTCAATTACGGCTTCAAATACGTCACGGGCATACGTCAGCTAGTCTTGCCCACGCCGTTGTTAAGCGTCCCGTCCGACACTAACATCGGCTCATTCTCGTCTGAGAGTCTCTGAACGGCGGCGGCAGTAGTCGGTCTGTCTCAATCACCTCCTCATCATCTATGTACCGTCTTTCGCTCTGTGGGCGGACTGTCGATTGACTCGTGGCAGTGGCCTGTTCATGTGGTTCTGAAAATGATAAATGTATATGCGTAAAGAGACCTTCATATCCGCAATTAGACTTCGCCCCCGGTTTTATCGATTTGCAATAAAATGCTGTTACCACTGACGTCTCAATGAAGCATTCTTCAATAAATGCGCATATGCACAGNGGACGGTCGATTGACTCGTGGCAGTGGCCTGTTCATGTGGTTCTGAAAATGATAAATGTATATGCGTAAAGAGACCTTCATATCCGCAATCAGACTTCGCCCCCGGTTTTATCGATTTGAAATAAAATGCTGTTACCACTGACGTCTCAATGAAGCATTCTTCAATAAATGTGCATATGCACAGAGCCGTTGGTTTTTAAAAATACGTGAAAATATACTAGTGGTATGTAATTGTAAACACATTATATAAAATGATACAACAGGTACATAATTACATGTATACATCTCGAAAGTTTCAACTCATTTTCACGATAAAACGCTTCATTACACATTTTGCCCCTCAGTATAAAACGATTCTTGCTTGGGTCCATTATTGGGATTCAGTTTACACCCCTAGTTAGGAGAATAAGAAAGAAAGAAATGTAAACCTCTTATTGTTAATATGTTATTTACAATTCAAGACACCTTGTTTCAATATATGGTGAGAATCACAAATACAAATAATTTAATCTGGACATTCTAGCTGTCATAATACACTACAGATTATTAAACAATATATTATAGTAAGCAATAAACGATACTGCACATGTTGCTTGTTCGTTGTAAACGCCGACTACATTATATTGCATATCGGCTATAGTCTATCGCACATCGACTAAAATATCTTGCACATCAACTTAAATATTTTGCACATCGACTTAAATATCTTGCACATCGACTTAAATCTCTTGAATGAAGGCTACAATCTCTTGCACATCGGCTATGATCTCTTGTTCATCTGCTTCAATAACCTGCACGTCTACTAGAATCCCTTGTACATGAGCTACACTATCTTGTACACGAGCTACAATAGCTTGCACATCGACTTAAATCTTTTGAATGTAGGCTATAATCTCTTGCACATCGGCTATGATCTCCAAGACATTGGCTATGATCACCAAGACATCGGCCTACAATCTCTTGTACATCTGCTTCAATATCTTGCACATGACCTTCAATCCCTTGTACACAAGCTACAATATCTTGCACAACGGCTACAATCTCTTGTACATCTTCTTTAATATCTTGCACATGACCTTCAATCCCTTGTACACAAGCTACACTATCTTGCACATCGGCCTGCAATCTCTTGTACATCTGCTTCAATATCTTGCACATTACCTTCAATCCCTTGTACACAAGCTACAATATCTTGCTCAACGGCTACAATATCTTGTACATCTACTTCAATATCTTGCACATGACCTTCAATCCCTTGTACACAAGCTACAATATCTTGCGCATCGGCTACAATCTCTTGTACATCTACTTCAATATCTTGCACATCGACTACAATCTAGTGTATATCTGTTTCAATATCTTGCACATGACCTAAAATCCCTCGTACACAAGCTACAATATCTTACACATCGGCGACAATCTCTTGTACATCTGTTTCAATATCTTGCACATGACCTAAAATCCCTCGTACACAAGCTACAATATCTTGCACAAAGGCGACAATCTCGTGTACATCTGTAACAATTTCTTGCACAGTGTCAACAATATCTTGCATTTAGGATATCATATCTTGCAGATCAGCTTCAATTTGTTGCAAATCGGCTACCATGTCTGGAATATATGTCTTGCTCTTGCGACCTAGATTTTGATCCTACTTAACCCAGTTTTAAATTCGGCCGTTATTTAATATGGAAAAATGTTCTGAGCAAGTTTTATGAAGATTTGGCAATATTATGTTTTAGAGTGTTTACAAGGCAAAAGTTGACGACGCACGACACTTAATGGGCTTGTTGTGTCCAGGTGAGCTAAAAGTATGTGTTCACTAAAAATTATCATAGTCTACCACAACAAGTATGGGCCTATAATGCAACTTTCATCCTATATACGTATTGTATTGTAAAATACTTATATTGCGTACAAATAATTGAGCTACCCTATTCCAAGGTTCACATAATATTTTTCACTGGCGCTTAAGGTTTAATGGCCAAACATAATTTTAATTTATCATACGTTTGCACAACTGTCAGTTTACATTTCATATTCAATAAGAAGATTTAAATTAAAAAATAAATACTTTTATATTTCAGATACCTATTAGAATGGCATCTGTACGGTACGCTTTCTTTCGATTAAACATACGGCGGACGTTTCCATATTACTGATGTAAAATTAAACATATACAAGTAGTGGCAATAGTTCAGACTAGAAATAGTTCACCGATGACGAATAAGAAACAGACACGTCTAACGTAAACATCGGACCGCATCGGAAAGTTTCATGTTATTATTATAGTTATTCTTGTTATATACACATTTAAAAACGCATTAACTGCGCGCGCTCTCATGCCGATACAAGACATTCTCCCATGGTGATCTTTCATCACGTGTCGGAGTTTTGCAGTATCAGCGTTTGGCAACCGAGATCAATATATTGAGAAAAAGGTTATATTTTGTATAAACAAAGAGGACAATGTTGTAACAACTTTAGTAAGTTTCCAAACATAATGTTTTCAAGAAATGTACCAGACCACGTTGTGGAATAGGCTGATCTGTTTTATTTCACTGTAAATTTTATATACATTGCACATGTACAGTTCAATAGTGTTTACTGTAAATTTTGTTTCAGAACAACAAAAAGATAGAATTTGCAATAAAAAAAAACGAATCTATACAAACTAAAGCAATTGCGTACTAGAGTTAGGGCTTATTGAACTGGATGATTATCAGGCGAAATGGAGTTCATTATGACATGCTTGTAATGCTTTTCAGCAGTAATTTGGAAACTACTTGGCTCATAAACATAATGTAAAAACATTCTACAAACTTATAAAGCCTGAATGGCCGAGTGGTAAGCGCGTTGTATGTTGATCCGAGGTTCGAATCTCGGACAATGAGATTAATTTTATTAATTCAACCTGTTTCTGCTTAACATACTTATTGAGTGGTTATTTTTCCAAATAATTTATTATCGTAAATGCATTTACTGACTTTTTTTTAAAACATACGAATATCTGTGAACAAGTCCCTTTAGCCCCAACGTGCGATGACTTTGATCCTGCTAAAAAACCCATGCATAAAATCTAAAAGAAATGATGTTAATTGCAAAAAGGGAAGTAATTATAAAATAGATGAGTTTGGTTACATTGAACTCGTACATATTGTTTAACATATCTTTACCGTCAAAGACCGGTAATCATACTAAAATGATAATGAAAGGGAAACTTTTCCAAATATATTTATAGATTTTATTTAATTAAACATTCACACCAACCATTGCACCAAAAATAATGTGCGTTACTTAAACTCTCTAACAATAAATATTCAATGTCTGTAAACAATAACTATGCTGCTGTTAATTCAAACGTCTAAATGGTGTATCTTTTTATTTTGTAAAAACAAATTTAACACAACGTTAAACGAAGTAATATCTTTGTCAGCACCTTATTGTCAGTCATTGTGTTGGACACCATTACATTGAACCGGACCAGGTTATTTGCCCATCTTTTTAAAGAAAAGTTATGCAAGAATAGTAATCGAATTAATAAATTCGAATTCTTATTTTAATTGGAGATTTATTAAAACTTCCACCATAAGCAATTATTGCTTAAAAGATCGTTTTATAGAAATGCGCTTCCATTAAATCATCAGATTGCCTAAACCAATATAAGCATGCTTTTATGTATTACCCATCTCCTATATAATTCTGTTTAAAATGTCAGAAATGCGCTTCCATTTAAGCATCAGATTGCCTTAAACCAAAATTAGCATGCTTTCATGTATCTCCCATCTCATATGTTTTTATGAATATCCATCACCAATACGATTCTTTTCTGTTCTCTGAAATTCTTTTTTAGTTGTAAACATTCAACTCCGGATATTGAAATCGATTCCATATGCATGAAATGCATGAATACTATAATAAGAACAACATGCAACAACACGAGAGTACAGTATGTGTAGTCTGCATTTGACGTCTGCGTGAGAGAACAAAACCCGCGTGACGTCACGACATTCCAGTTACCAGTTACTTACGTAATATAAGGGATTCGGAGGAGGAACTACTTAACTGTTTGTTTTGAAGAAACACTCTTAATTGAGTTCAATATGGTTATTGATTATAAATCAAACAATTACGTCAAATTTATTCATATCGCAACCCTTCTTTAAAGTATGAATATTTGCAATAGCACGAACAAAAAGTGCAAATAAAAAGCCAATTGTTATAAGACAGTGTGCTGCATGGTAAGATACTTAAATAGTTAGTACTACGTGGATTTATTGTTTATTTGTGCGCACAGGGCCAGGATCGAGGTGTTCCATGAGTCGGATAAGGACTCGCCCATCCCACCTATCGTTGGAGAAAGCGCTGCGTGTGTGGGTTGCATGTTCTCCCGGACTATGGGCGCCCCGTTCGTGGGGTTTGATGGTGGTTTCGCAGCCGTCTGCCCGTTCACGTCCTCGTATTGGTTCTTCCGTGAAAAAGAAGTCTCGTCCTTGAATTCGATGCACTCCAATGGGGCGCCGTTCCTTCTCTCCGCCTGTGGGAAACAGTGACGTGAGTTCGAACATTACAGACACGCTAAGACACTGCTCTTTTGTATGTTGTATAATAAGTAAGCAGGATACATCTCTATAGCCAACACTACCTTTTATGGTATTGTCTCAAAAGTCAACTAAATTTGCTAATAACATTTCGTTTTGCGCTAAATAAAATTTGTAATAGCGCACAAGAAAAATCCATAGTTTGATAACAATGTTTGCTAACAATGACGTGGGGCAAATAAACAATGGAAATGCATTAAAAGATAGCAATAAATGATGTAAGTTGGCGATTTTATGATATTTTAGACTATTGTATTGCAGGTAATATGTTTTGAGTAGGGTAAAAGTACAATATTCGATAGAAGATTAAATGCACGTATATTATTTAAATAAATGAGACACGTTACGTGTAATATGTCTAACTAACTAACTAACTATACATGCCTTACAATTAAATACTGTCTTACCGAATGACTCGTCTATATATCGTATAGAATAATATAGTCATCCAGTTAAAATTTTCCAAAACATTTCATCGCTCCTTCTTTTTGTCTGTCTAAGGTTAATTGTCCAGGAATTTGAAGGTCACTAATTGGATTGTGCAACCATTTACTATTATTTAAAACGAACATATATTTGGTTAAGTTCATTTGCGAGTTTCTACCAGTTTCAACCACTATTCCGTTGTGACGCCCGACGTCGTCTTACGTCGAGCACGTTGAAGGTTCTCTCCCACCTTCTGCTCCAGTACCTGGATGCAAGGAAGCCTAGCGCGAAGAACACGAGTGCCGCCCCCATCCACACCGTGACCACCACCCCCGTACTGGCGCCATTGTGGGACTCGTTGTTGTAGCGCTGTAAGAAAACACGCAATATGTAGGTTAATGATTTGAAAATACGATACAATTAAGGTAACCAGTGGATTCATCGGACTGCTGAATGTATAGAGGAAGATGTTCGTTGATATATCAAATTGTGGTTATATGAACGCAAAGGAGATACACGTTATGTTCTCGTGTCCTCAGAAGACTTGTTGTATTGCTGGATATATGCATTGGAAAAGTGGGAAGGAAAAAGGTCCAGGTTAACCTACCTCACGTTTTCCTTGTTGCCAAAACCTTTTCTATTTTATTTGCAATTTCGCACGCTGTTCATGCTAGTCATTTAAGTTATGTGTTCAATGGAATGTGTGTATCACTATAGGATACAATCGGTTTGGATAAGACCAACAACCTGTCCAAAATGACAAATTTTAAAAGAACACAAAGAAACGGAAGAGCCATAACCCCGCTGATCTGTGATAGATATTCGTATGTTAACAAGCTGGTTAATATGGACATTTTTTTTAATTTAAAGGCATTCTTTTTTAAACAAAAATCTAGTCTAGAAGGAACGTGTCGTCCCTTATAAGCCTGCAAAAGCTAATCTGGGACGACACTTTACACAAATGCATTGAGCGCGGTTTTCCCAAAGAGCGACTCATATGCTTCTCTCTTATACATTGGACGGGTCTTAGTTTTGTCTTCGATCAAGTTTAATGTACTGGGCACCTTTGTTTCGGTATTTTGTATTTGGGGGTTCTGAACAGTTCGGTGTGATGCATTTAGACAGATTTAGCTAACAGCGATAGACGAAATATTTTGGATAGCGAACGACTCATTTATCTCGTAGAAACAAAGCGGGGCATTATAACTACGAAACAACGTGTATTCCAAATGAATGTATTTCACAGACATCGTGCGTTATCAAACTGACTCGCAATGTATATCGCTAGAGAGTAGTTTCGCGTTCAGAAAATACCAGCGTCTGTACTTATTGATGAAAACGTTACAAACACTTTATAATTTATTCGTTTTCGACTTCTGATTATTAATAAAGGAAAATATATTTTCAACAGTTTTCTTAGTCACAAGTGAAGTTTGTCTTGTTTGGATATAATGGAGGTTTTCTCGTTGGAATCAATGACACTTTTTTGAACATTTTATTGTTTGTCAAACTGTGGTAAAGTCCATTTAAACATCAAGGATAGAAGGCGGTCATATCTAAGTGTGCGTTGTATGATATGTATAGTTCTTCGCGTGAAGAGCGATGGGGAAAGCATGCCTCTGTAATTCACGGGGCGTCTTGTAAATAAATGCAATCATATCTTATAAATCATCCATTTTCTCATATTTTGATGAAAATAGAATCACATAGGTTAACTTTTCTCAAACACCTTAATTTTAAAGGCAGCATAAAGATATCGTGTTGATTTGACGCCCTTTTAATAGTTCCACGTGCACATTAAACATCAACTTCGACTGCGCAATCTGACGCATCAAATGAAATGTCAAGAATCAAGAAAGTAAGTTGCATACGATTGTTTTCATATAAAACATATCTGACACAAGGCAATATAATTTTTATAAGTAAAAAAATAGGTCCGTTAAACTGACATAAATTTTATAATAGATGCAACGTTTACATATTATAATGTAAATCAAGAAGCCTTATAAATCCGAAATATTGCCAGAAAAACGTCTTGCGATAGAGTAAATATTATATTAATTGAAAACACGCTGATTTTAAGAAAGTCTTCATCAATAAATATACTCGTTTTTAAAATAAAATCATTTTCCAAACCAATAGACATAAAAACTAACAAACGCTTTAGCCTAGAGAAGTCGTACCACATTGTGTTTTTTTGTACAGTTTAACCCTTGATATGGTTGTTCACTCATTTGCAGTCATTGTACTCAATGCCCGGAAATTATAGTTGTATTTTTATATGACAGTCGATAGACTTCTTCTAAGTGAGGCCGTTTACAGGCAGCGATTATAAGAGATGTATTTTTTAATAACAGTTTGCTCGTCTGGTGCTATGACAACGACATTTATGTTTTTTTTATTTAAGCCGAAGTTCTTTAATAAAAGATGATGTAACAAAGGGTTTCATGGAAAAGCACGCGGCTGGGGGAAATGAATACAGATTTTGCCTTTTCTTGCAGAAAATGAAAACATCATTGACGTAGCTTAAGTACTGTTAAGGTTATCGCAGATTCAGACGGAATACCTGATACACTGAATGCCGGACACGCGGGATGAGAGAAAAAAATATAATGTTTCATTATCATGCCATGTTAAAAACCGTTAGACATTTTATATTTTGACATAAGTTTTACTAACGTCGAGCGGCCGAAATAGACTGACTCAGTTGTAGCAACACACGCGTTGGAACGGATCAACCAGACCACGAAGAAATAGGGGGTTGGATACATGGCTGATCAGTAAGTCGACAATTCTTATAGATGTACATTCTAACCTTACATTACATTTAAAAAATACAACTTCGTTCAATTGAATTCATGTTCACTTACAGAACGATCCGAAGTCATCAATAATTAATCATATAAATATATATGGTAAAGTATATCCGCCGTTCCACCATATAGTTCGTAAAAAGGTCTTATTCAAAAGCTGTATGGTGTCTATAAACTACATGAAGTCCTGTTTCCACTGTTTGCACACTCATTCTCTTTTTGTTTTGCCACCCGTGTCTCCTGTGTTTAATAACGTTTAGGTGTGAATTGCTAAAAACGTCAACAGCCCATTAAGCTTAGCCTGTTAAAATGTCGACAAAAATCATATTTAAACGTAATAATTTAAAAAATGTGAGTTTATTCACTTGCATGCCTAAGGTGTATGCTGAAATGACATAATATGTTTCAAAAGTTGTTTTTTTTAATTTGATTGTTTTTCTTTTGTTTATGTTGTTTGCTGGCTCAATAAACCAATCTGAGTTGTATGTTAGACTTACCTTGCTAGCTCTCATGTGGGGCTGGTCTCCGCCAATAGTCACGTGAATCTCGCGTTCTGAAAACAAATGGTGACGTCAAATAGAGGGGAGACAAATGATCTCTGGGTCGAGTGCGAACAATTAATGCTGTAAAGATAACAGGGTTTACTAAAAATGGATTTTATGTTATTTACCAAAGGTAAACTGATAAGGTCGAATAACGCACTGGCTTGGGAGTGGCTATTGTTGAACGCAGTTACATCAAAACCGGTCGCTTTCAATATAACTCAGAGGATAAGAAGAAAAAAGTTCGGTTTCGTGACGTGGGGTGTGCATTTATCACTTACTTTAAATTGCGTTTCCATTTATCTGAAAAAGATACGGATCATTTGCTTCAGAAGTTTGTGACACATATATTTTTATACAATAAGGTTCGCGGTTTTGAAGACCTTTACCGACCAATAGGCCTAGTTATCAAATTGTTATTTGTTAAATAAAGTTTTTGTATTAAGCATATCAAATTAATTGTGCTAATCATTTCCTAAATGCGTGACATATTTTACCTGGTAAATTATCCGTATCGTCTGCGAGATTGATCGGAGAAAACGTTTTGTTCATAGAATTAGGCACGTGCGATGATAAAATAACTTCCGGTTCATGCTTGCCAGGATCCGTTTCCACGACAGTTCCTCCTTCCGGTATTATAATATCATCTACTGGAGTAGAATCCGTCGTCGTGGAAACGCCGCCTTCGTGTATCACAGCGATTGTGATGTTATCCACCTTGTCTAGGTTGGGCGTTTCGCCGCTGCCCTCCAACTTTTCTGACCTCGGCCATGCGTGGACGTCTTCCACTAAAGTATGCTCGCCGGAGCTTTCGTATATACTGTTTTGGTCGTTATCACCGTTCGTTAAATGAATGCCGTGTTCGCTCTCCACTAACGGCTGATCGTTCTGATTATCATCTTTACAGTCACGGGCATATTTTGCGTCATGGATGACGTCACTTTCTTCGGAACACGGCAGACAGATTGTATCACTATATTTCGTGCACTCTTGCAACACGTACTCACCAGCCGTACACTTTGAACACCGTAAACACTTGTCGAACACATTATAACTGGGAGTAAAGAAACCCTTTGAGCACGGTTTGCAGACGGTGTCGTGAGTTTCGGTACATCTGATCGACACGTGGTAACCAGGCTTGCACTGGCGGCATGGTTTTGCATCGCCGTTAGCAAAGGAATATACTACCTGAAAGCATATACGGGTTTGGTGATTATGGTGTTACATTGATACAAAGCTCTACTGCGTCGACTGTTGATGTTGTTACTGCTGTTGCTTATTCTATCACTATTTCGGCTATGTTGCCCTATAACTTTAATGTTTAGTAATACTGTCGCTTTTGCTGTTGCTACTGCTATATTACTTCATTACTACTAATATAACTTAACGGATTGAAGAGTCACGTTAACAATACTTTTTGTACGAAGACGTTATAACTCTCTCATATCTTTTAGAATATTATATCAATTAACACGCGTGCTGGGCAAATAAACTAGGTGTAATTAAAATGGATTAACTAAAAACTAAACACACACAACGCATACCAATAATTAGTAACATGAGAAAGATTATTCAGGGAAGAACTTGCTCAAATATTAATAGGTTGAAACTCAATACTAATAACTAGATTTGCACACTTAAGTGTCCGATACATTTGGGAGATATCCCCAATGGTAATGGTTTACAAACAGTAACTCGATATGATGACAAACGCGCTTAAGAATCATTAGAAGTTGAAAACAAACTAATACTTGTTCAGTCGCGATTAATTTATCAAATTAAAGAAACGTTAACATAGTATAATGTAACCCCGTTAAAGCTATCGGTTTGAAGGATGGAATCTGAGTTAAAAGGTGGGACTCCTGCTGGGACGATCTGATGAGATGGAGTAAAAATAGGTTGGTGGACGAAACGAAGGTTCTATCTGTCAGAGAACTAGAATCAAGTTGCAACAATTTTGAAATGCTTATGACGATAATGGCACTGTTCTATTTGCTACGACTACGAGGAGTATCAATGATGGTGGTGAACGGTGATAGCGCAGCTTTCCATGCAGGAGAAAACATCGATGTCAAACTGCCGTTAAAGACACACAAAAAAGTTCTGAAAATGTGAAAATTAGCTCAAATTGACGAAGAATAATGTATTTCTAGTTCAAAAGAATAACAAAAAATGAACTTATGTTTACCCAATTTACGATTTTATTAGCCTAAATGTGAATATAGTGCAACTAAGATTGCAAAAGTATAAACTATGAACAAGCTCAATATCAAAAAGGAGTTCTCACATGCAAAATTTATTTGCAGCGCTCAGTGTTTCACAACGTTTTTTGGGAGAAGAGACTCCAACGCCACTATCCATTGCACTTGAAATTCAATTACTAGTATACCATGCATGCAACTAGACGCTTGGGTTCGCTTAACCTAACATTGAATGTTTTCAGCGCCGTCGAAAACTCACACCGCTTTTGGAGGGCCTGGTAGCAACGGGGCACGCGCCTTTTGTCCCCTCGGCACCTCTGTCCGTATTATTTATTCATTATCAGTGGTGTGAACGCAGGCGCGAATAATTGTAATACCTGCTGAGAACTGACCTTGGCACTGAACTGTTAATGTGTCACGATTAATAAGTGTCTCTTAAAGCAATTGTCCAAACAACTGCCGTAACAAGTGTATCGACTTAACATGGAAAGCATAATATGCTGAAGAATATGAATTTAAAAAAAAACACACCCACCCACATATGTATGTGTACGTAATTAATTGTCGATTTGTTTGTTGTTTTGTTAAAATCTTGTTACTAAATCTTACACAGAGTTTGAGCATAAGGTATGTATCATCATTCAAATTGCGTTTTACTACTTGAAGTGGTGTCGATGTTTTACTAAACCCAAAGAACAATATTTAAAATCACTACAGACAGCAACATCCCGCTGATAAGATGTTTTCTTTGCGCAACATTAAATCGATGAGCATTGCAACTGAACTTAAAAAATATCGTGACTCAAAAGAAAATCAACGAAACCAAACATGGCCTTAGTCGTAACATCTTTGTTTTGTCACCGGTTTTCCTACAATATGCATTCATAACAAAACATCATAGACATATGACGTCACCAAAAAATCACACACACCGCCAGACACCGAGGTGGAGATTTAAAGACAAGAGTCTGTGGTTCTGGATTGGCCATATTCATGATAATAATCTATAATCATATCTGTGGTTTAATTGGCCACATCGGTCAGTTTGTTGCGGGCCAGGGTTCAAAGGAAGTGCCATACCAACTACGAAACATCCCGCACACGTTTTGTTTACAGACGAGTTTGTTTTTTTCCTAATACATGGTCAACTTTATAATAAAAGAACGAACTTGTTTACAGAAGAATGCGTGTACATGTGTAAATTGAGGAAACAATTATTCGTTGAATCAATTAGTCGCCATTATGTGACTAGAAGACATGCAAGTCACATCAGTGTTCGCCATTTCAATTAAAATAAGACTTTTTATATCGTTTATTGGATAAAATACTCGTACACATTATTATTTTCCAGGAATAATAAGACACACTTTTTCTTCTTTGTTGGAATTACAATTCATTGCAAAACAGCTCACTTTCAAATGTTCAGTCATATTGAACGACACAAGTAATGTTCACAAAGGTTTAATATGCAAATCAGTAAAACGCTAATGGCGTGCAAAATTAAACCAGTAATTAATAGAAAAAATCTATAAATAACTACAGGTATGGTCGGAACACATAATGTTTATTATTGTCATAGTTTTGTAATCCCAGAATTCACAATTTTACCCGGGCAGGCTCTTCTTTTGCCTCGTTAGCCGAACATGCGCGGAACGCCGAGTGCCAGATATGCGCGTAGTTCCTAACATCGTGTTCAAAACACTTAGACAAGAGCTCTGCTTATAAAATAAATAAAGTAACACAGGTCTGGACTGACTTACAAAGGAGTTTTATTGGTTATCATTAACTGCGTTAAGATTCGTATAATTACATGTCGACACTTTGCTTAAAGTTTTCCTCGTGCATGACTTGCGTGCGGGGTGTGTTTATTTGTTTGTGCGACGTTTCTAACGCCTTTCATGTAAAATATGTTGGTTGTTTTTGGTAGAAAGGCCGCGTCAGGTGCATCAGCTGACACGTGCATGTGCATGCTGAATGTTTCAATTATGTTAAACACGAATTTCGCTTGAAACAGATGAGTGCGTGGTTTGAGAGTGGAATTAAAGTGACCTTAAATACTTGCCAAAGCTTTTTGACGTGAAACCCTTTTTATTTATAGCCGATACATTTTGTAAATGCATTGTCTCACACGATGCAACACCTGCCATGTTTTGAAACAACCAAGACACTAATTTTGGAACTTAGACCCGATATATAAAATTGTGTATGTTCTAAGCAAGTTTAACGATGAGTGGATAAGTATCGTGACTTTTTGTGTGTTCAAATGAATTTAACCGTCACCAAATAAGGAAAACTGGCCAGCCTAATGGCGACTATACTTGTTTATTGACCTTAACCACATCTCACTTGTCTAAGAAATCATAACGACAAAAATTCAGAGCAAGTTTTATGAAGATTGAGCAAACAAACATCACTTTCGGATTGTAAAGAAGCTTTTTGTTTAATTTGACGGAGTGAAATACTTTTTACGTGCTCAAGTGAGCTAACATTTATGCAAGGTCATTGATTGTTGTCACAATGCACATTGCACCAGCGGTTCTGTAAGAGGTGTTATATGTATCTGCCGCTGTAGCACTAAGGCATCGATATCGTTTTGAAGAGTAGACTAAATAATAACTTCACTACTCTTACATCGATTATCAAAACTAAGTAAATAAGTGTTTCTATATGGAAAACAAATATTATGTTGTTAATAAGAAATCGTGTTCTAACTTCAGAAATAAAGTAACTTGGTCTATGTCATATTCGGGTTTGAGAGGTATAAAAACTATCAAACATAAAGTAGGTTAATGAAGGATATAGATTAAGTAAAACCCCACTTAAAAGTGGATGAACAAACAGTCTTTTAACTTAGGTTGGACGAGGACAAACACGTTTCTATTTACGCTGATAGTAAACATTTATTAAGGCATTCATAGAAATATTGGATAAATATATGAATTGATTACATTTACGGACCTCGACCTAATATTAGTATGTCTTATCTTGTACATGTATGATAGCGTATGTAAACTTCCTCTACTCGTCAGCTGTGTTCGATTACATTTTTCAAACATTATGCAAAACTGATTCATTAAAATATGTAAGGATAATACAGTGTAATGAGACGCACGGCTCTGTATAAATATATACAGTTTAAACATATCGGCGCTGTAAAATATGCATTGTATATACATCGTATATACATGTAGTGAACGTGCAAAGTGTTCTTATATGCATCCAATAAACTAGTTTGTTGAAATTAATAATTTAGTGTGACATTAATGAATATCTCATCTCTGCACAATTGCACAGCGTTTCAGGCTCTTATTTTAAGCATTACGATGCAATCGTCCATATCGTTTAATAGACCGTGACGTATTGTAAAAGGAGAAAACTTCTGATGTATTTTTTATTTATCATGCATCGATTAATTTACAAGACTTTTGATTTACATTCCGAGATAAAGCGTTATTATTCCGAGACGGACTTTATACAGGTGTGTCAGAAAAGAGTTATGCAANTCCATTGCAACTGTATGCAGATATAAGAAGAAACCACACAGGCTAATCAGGGACGATATTTTTAGCTTGTATTTTTTTTTTCCTTTAAAGGAAGTCTCTTCTGAAAGAAAATCCAGTCTAGGCGGAAAGTGTCCTCCATGATTAGCCCAATCCGGGACGACACTTACGTACATGCATTAAGATCGTTTTCCCTGAGACCGGTTCGATTGTACACACCTTATTTGAAATCGCCGCTGTGTGTAGATGGAAAGTTTCCTGATACCATTTAGTTTACTAGTACTCACACTTAGCTCATTAATATGAATACATGTATACTGTTTACAAACATATGTGGACGATTTTCATATAAAAAAAACTTACTTTAAGAATAAGACTAAATGTTCAGTGTGTAGTTTTTATAATTAATAAAATAAGATCACTACTGCCATTTCTACCCTGCTAAGCGAGTAGAAAGGAGTGTGCCTAAATGGTCTTTAGTCTCACAGATTGACTGAGAAAAGTACATATCTTCATTCGTACAGTTAGTTCGCTCAAAAAATTGGTACTTTCACACAAATGTGCACCTGAATAGAACCATACTATCATTACTTCACGGGGTCCCCTTCGACTACATTTCATTTGTGTACTTGTACACGATTCCAATTAAGGTGAATAACATTATAAAGTTATAACTGTTAGTAAAGATCTATGTAGTTGTAAATGTATAATTATGGAGCGCCCTATGAGAAAAGTTTTTTTTATACTTGTATGTGAAGTGTCGTCCCAGATTAGCCTGTGTAGTCCGCACAGGCTAATCAAGGACGACACTTTCCCCTAAACTTGATTTTTACTACGAAGAGACTTTGTTTAAACGAAAATTATAATAAAAGCGGAATGTGTCGGACTGCACACGCTTATCTGGGACGACACTTTACGCTCATGCATTAAACCCCCTTTTTAAATAGAGAGAGGCTCATATGTTTCTCGTTGAAGCTGTTATTAATATAGGACTTGCAAACTACGGTTAAGCGTCAGTCTTAAACCTTGGTATCACAAATGCAACGTTCGGATTGATGGCTAAAATATATATAATTGAGTTGCGCTCTGAGAAAGTGTGGGGGTTCAATGCATGTGCGTAAAGTGTCGTCCAAGATTAGCATGTGCAGTCCGCACAGGCTAATCAGGGACGACACTTATCGCTTGTATTATATTTTTCGTTTAAAAAAGACTCTTCTAAGCAAAAATCCAGTTTATGCGGAAAATGTCGTCCCTGATTAGCTCTGTGAAAAGGGGGTTTAATGCATATGCGTGAAGTGTGGTCCCAGATTAGCCTGTGCAGTCCGCTTTTATGATTTTTTTTTTTTAAAGGAAGTTTTTTTTATAACTTTTATAAATCCTTTCTTAGCGGAAACTGTCGTCCTGGATTAGCCTTGCAGACTGCACCAGCTAATGTGGAACAAAACTGTACGCACATGCATAACGGCCAGTTTTCCCATAGACCGACTAATATTATATGTACACCTGTGAAGAATAGGTGAAGAGTAATCATTGATAGGTTAAATCTCCAAAACGCAGTCGCTTATCGGCGTCGCATAGTATTATCACAGGCTTGATTTATGGGGGTATTCCACTACGACCCGATTCCCCACGATTTGTCCCGATTTCCAATATTTTGAGGTCGGGGACATTCGTAGCTCAATCGGCGAAGGTCCTAACTTATTCGTAGCTAGTCGTGGGCCGGTCGTAAGTGATTCCTGCAACTCGTGAGCTCCCGAAAAATTGTGGCCAGATTTAAAACGTGTTTAAAATTTGGCCAGGACCTCCAAGACTGAATGTAATCGCAGTTGACTCGTAACAGAGTCGTAGTGCGTTCTTGGGCGTCGTAATGGAATCGTAGGTAATTCGTGACTCAATCGGCAAATCGTTGATCACGTGATCTATCTACGAATCAGCTTCGACTTTGTCATGACTCTCACGAGTTCACCCCGATTGAGTTGCGAGCCCGCTTAGATTCTCACGATTTAATTACGAAACAATTGCGATTTTCGGAGAATGGGTGTGGTATATAAACAGAGCTTATCGTTTTTTCAGTCATTCAGTTGTTAGGGCTTTGAATGAATAACAGGTAATTTGTTTATTATCAAAATTGGCAAGAAACGGCAAGGGTAGGGGGAAGATAAGTAAGAATACAATCGAAGAAGAAAGCACAGAAAGTCCTCCTCCTATGGATTTTGAAGATCAAGATGTGGAACTCGATGTTGCAGATTCGGAGACCTTTGGTGCAACCGGTGAAGGCACGGTGACAATGACATTGTAAAGAATGATCAATATCAATAGATTTTGGCGCCTAATTCATTGGTGCGTTCAGTGAGGGCCTAGCTTAGTCGTGACCGATGTGCATCGTTCGTAGTGGTGTCGCAGTAGATTCTTACACATCGTAGTGAAGTCGCGACCCTATTCGCAAGACTTCAACCGAACCCCACGATTCGTCGTTACCAGTGTCGTAACTGAATCGTAGACTGTCACGAGTCTTCCCGATTCATAAATGTGATAAATCGTAGAGAATCGTGGGCTTGTTTTCGTAGTGGAATATGGCCATCAGGAGAAATACCAAACAAAGGGTAAATATTGTCTTCACTTTGCAATCATTTTGTGCTTGACAAACTAATAAATCTTACGGAGGGGGCGTCGTCAAGGTTTCTATAAAAAAAGAAAAAGGTGCGGATTTTGTACCATTATTCTATCGACCTGTTATACAATTAGCGCGCTGTATGAGGTTATAATAGATTTTAATAGTCCTGATACCCACATGCCGGTTATTTATCAATCGCACGGAAGTCATTGTTGTCCTTTCATATCGATTATTGGAAACTAAAAAATGTAATGTTCAGTTTTATATTTTTGTTAATAAATAATTACCGAAGCTTGAATGTAGTACAGAATAAATGCTCCTCGTAATAAATTAGCTTCATATTCACGCGACAATGACGATGAGTTATTGATTGTCGAAGAAGTTTATCAAAAATTCGATATCAACTGAAACGATACATGGAACATAACAAGTGAACATTATTAAATGTACAACAACGAACTCATGTGGTATTGATTCTGATGGTTCTGGTGATTATGTTGATAAAAGTGTATTATTGTTGTTTTCCNGCATGTGCAGACTGCACCAGCTAATGTGGAACAAAACTGTACGCACATGCATAACGGCCAGTTTTCCCATAGACCGACTAATATTATATGTACACCTGTGAAGAATAGGTGAAGAGTAATCATTGATAGGTTAAATCTCCAAAACGCAGTCGCTTATCGGCGTCGCATAGTATTATCACAGGCTTGATTTATGGGGGTATTCCACTACGACCCGATTCCCCACGATTTGTCCCGATTTCCAATATTTTGAGGTCGGGGACATTCGTAGCTCAATCGGCGAAGGTCCTAACTTATTCGTAGCTAGTCGTGGGCCGGTCGTAAGTGATTCCTGCAACTCGTGAGCTCCCGAAAAATTGTGGCCAGATTTAAAACGTGTTTAAAATTTGGCCAGGACCTCCAAGACTGAATGTAATCGCAGTTGACTCGTAACAGAGTCGTAGTGCGTTCTTGGGCGTCGTAATGGAATCGTAGGTAATTCGTGACTCAATCGGCAAATCGTTGATCACGTGATCTATCTACGAATCAGCTTCGACTTTGTCATGACTCTCACGAGTTCACCCCGATTGAGTTGCGAGCCCGCTTAGATTCTCACGATTTAATTACGAAACAATTGCGATTTTCGGAGAATGGGTGTGGTATATAAACAGAGCTTATCGTTTTTTCAGTCATTCAGTTGTTAGGGCTTTGAATGAATAACAGGTAATTTGTTTATTATCAAAATTGGCAAGAAACGGCAAGGGTAGGGGGAAGATAAGTAAGAATACAATCGAAGAAGAAAGCACAGAAAGTCCTCCTCCTATGGATTTTGAAGATCAAGATGTGGAACTCGATGTTGCAGATTCGGAGACCTTTGGTGCAACCGGTGAAGGCACGGTGACAATGACATTGTAAAGAATGATCAATATCAATAGATTTTGGCGCCTAATTCATTGGTGCGTTCAGTGAGGGCCTAGCTTAGTCGTGACCGATGTGCATCGTTCGTAGTGGTGTCGCAGTAGATTCTTACACATCGTAGTGAAGTCGCGACCCTATTCGCAAGACTTCAACCGAACCCCACGATTCGTCGTTACCAGTGTCGTAACTGAATCGTAGACTGTCACGAGTCTTCCCGATTCATAAATGTGATAAATCGTAGAGAATCGTGGGCTTGTTTTCGTAGTGGAATATGGCCATCAGGAGAAATACCAAACAAAGGGTAAATATTGTCTTCACTTTGCAATCATTTTGTGCTTGACAAACTAATAAATCTTACGGAGGGGGCGTCGTCAAGGTTTCTATAAAAAAAGAAAAAGGTGCGGATTTTGTACCATTATTCTATCGACCTGTTATACAATTAGCGCGCTGTATGAGGTTATAATAGATTTTAATAGTCCTGATACCCACATGCCGGTTATTTATCAATCGCACGGAAGTCATTGTTGTCCTTTCATATCGATTATTGGAAACTAAAAAATGTAATGTTCAGTTTTATATTTTTGTTAATAAATAATTACCGAAGCTTGAATGTAGTACAGAATAAATGCTCCTCGTAATAAATTAGCTTCGTATTCACGCGACAATGACGATGAGTTATTGATTGTCGAAGAAGTTTATCAAAAATTCGATATCAACTGAAACGATACATGGAACATAACAAGTGAACATTATTAAATGTACAACAACGAACTCATGTGGTATTGATTCTGATGGTTCTGGTGATTATGTTGATAAAAGTGTATTATTGTTGTTTTCCAGACGCCAAGCGTAATACAAAAATCACGCCTAATAATGATCAGGATCATCTTCTAGATCGCCGCTACACTTGATAAAGAATTTTTGATTAGCCACTGCATTAAACGTAAAGCTCATTCCAATATTTTGTGAAAATGCGGTTGATGAATAGTAAGCATTTTCAGTCAATAACTTGGGGCAGTGTATTTTCATTTGTGTTGATTAAGGCCTTGTGGGTAGTATTTCGTTTGTTCTGACGGAACATAATGACTGTGGTCCACAGGACACAAAGAATGAATTATTCATTATTGTTAATTTCGTGTTTCAATTGATCTGAATAACAATGCCGCATGATATTGACTGATATTAAATAGTTAAACGCTGTTTACATTCAAACATTCAAATACACAAGACTTACATATTATTATATAAATAACGCGTGACTGACATGTTGACAGTAAATAATACCAGCGGAACAGCGTACAATTCTGACATTCAGACGACAGCAGAACAGACGTATTGATACTACCAGGAAGTTCATGCGATGGTAAAATAACCTTACTCTAGCAAAATGCAAAACCAAATCAAAGGGTATCTTAGCCCGGAAATATGATTATATTACATTTATAATAGGTCGTTTGGACGAACTACGGAAGTGTGGATTAAAGATAAATGTCATGAATTCATATTACTATTTCGCGTTTAATTTGCTCATGAATGAAAACATATCTGTGTCATCAAAGTTTAACCGTTAAGAATACGTGTAAGATACGAGTATACGAACGGAAGTAATAAAGTAGCAATAATGTATGACTCAATGATGTTAGCAAGTTGTACATGTATCATTTCCACAACGGAGCCGTGTAACGTTACAATGAATTACCTATTGTTAAAAGCGGTGGATGTCATGTCTGGTGTCATGTATTGCATTTCCACGTCACAGTGGTGAAGCCATGTCGTTAAATATAAGCCCACTGTTAGATGAACGAGCGAGTGAAATGTACACTGGTGCAAACTGTTTAAGGATTTCAAGATTTATAAACAACAACACATTTGAGTACATGCAATCGATAACAAAATAACACCTATAAACATATTTCCGACGATTATTAAAATTATGAGTAAGCGAGGTTGCTTAACATTTTTAAATAATTATACATACAATATCAATCAATCATAAACAGCAGTTTATAATACCAAAGTTTAAGGGTGCTAAATGGGATTTTTGCGTGAGGTGTAGGGGATGTCGAGCCACATGTTTAAAGAGACTTGTACGAAGATCTCCGTATTTTATGAGAACATACCATACACACTTTTCATGTTATGTTTAGTGTTAATTATAATTTTCGATTATAGTTGAGGCTGTATGGCAAAGCGAAGGACATGATCCATAAAGGCCCCCTTTAATTACAATCGTTTTTTTTGGCTTTAATGACAATAAGTATTGTATGTAAAATGAGACCTTGATAAACCTTTAATTGTCCAGACATTAATGAAATAATGTTTATTCTTTATGTACATTTAGTCTGCGTCATCGGTGAAATAAATGTTAAGAGTACTTTGTCACTTTCAAATCTGATTGCTTTTCAAGTACGTTATATTATCAACCGTTTGCATTATCTAGGATCTCACATCACAGGACCCACCTGATGGTATCTTATTTATTTTCGTATAATACACCATATAACTGTCTAATATCGGCACACTAAAATGGTAAATTGCTGACGCTGACTTATATACATATATTTTACATATTTAAACCTTACGTGGTAAATGTACTTCGAGTTTAACAACAAACTCATAACAGCATGCCGCTTACTATATTGCATTGTAATTTTTTTTTATTTTAATTACCGACGATATATCAAAATGTAACCTGATTCAAGTTGCAAGTTCGGTATTCATCAAATGTTATTTAAAACACTCCCGAGGGCAAGACGTCTGTATTTAGAACAGATAGTTTTAAAACGAATCCGATTTGCATCAAAATGTTAGTCTTTTTCTCTTTTTGTTTAATCAAACATGATTCAATTATGATTTAAATGCAATTTTGTGGTCAAATAGTCTAATTATAAAATAAAATACATGCAAAATCTCTTATGTGACCAATTGTATTTAATAATAAAATGAACGCCAAAATGCAATGACACTATATACTGAATGCGAACATGCATTATGCATACGTTATGTATATGTAGTTAGATTATGAAAATCATGAACATACATCGCATACTGTTTTATTGTGTAGGTGAATGAAGTAATAGTTTGAATAAATTAAATTCTAGTAAAGTTAAAAGATCATACATTTTGCATGTAGTAGTGAATATAATTGTTTGAAATGTTGACAAGTAAATTTAAGTACATCATTAATCCACAATTTGTCACGCACATTTTGTTTCCATGAGCACAGATTAATTTCTTATTATGAATTACCATTGTTTGGCAGAAGAAATATAGGCAACAATGAGCGCTGGGCTAATGGTTAATAACATAATGTTTGTAAGAGACATGACCGTGGCCCATCAAAAGGTCACCAGGTCCTGCACTGGAGCGACGTCTATCTTTGATCCATGTAACTTTATATTTTTAAACATCCTTTGAACGTTGTAAACACATGTCATATGGGCCAGGGAAACCTAGGTCTCTCTGCGTAGCCGTGAATAAATGGGCCGTTTCGAATTTGAACATTTAACATTTTTTAAACTGTAAAACCGAAACGGGTGTAAGTTTGATTGTTATATATTCTGATATAATGAAACTGAAACTGAAACTGGTTTATTTGCTAAAACGCCTATTTCTACATTTAAACATATTCAATGGAGTTGTACACAATCTATATAAATAAAACTATAGAAATTAAAAATAAAATTAACAAATTAAAAAAAAAATATATAAGAATTATATAAAACTAAAATCTAAAATTGTCATATCACAATATTTTAAAACCAGTTAAGATACAGAATAATTAATAGATACAGATAAATATTAATCTTCTAGTTTACTATCCCAAATGTTCACTATTTTTTACAGTTCATTGACTAGTTAAAACAATGAGAAATAGTTTTAAGGAAGTGCGTTTTCAGATTTCTTTTAAAACAGTCAATCGAGGAGATTTGTTTCAGACTCAATGGTAGATGATTCCACGGCTTGGGTCCAATTGTGTATAATAAGATATAATAACGGGTAAAGTTTGATTCACTTGTTAGTCCTTAATATGAAATTTATCACTAATTTCGTTTCTTTTTTCCTACTTCGCTCTTTGTATAACTAGCTTAAAATTTTGATATAGATTATCAGATTATCAGTAAATATGTAATCTCTTCCCTCAAAATGTAACAAAAACAGGATTAACATTTCATACAGAACCTCGGAAATTTATTTACATGGATAAAACTATACTAGCAACGAATAATATAGCGTTTTAAGACGTACGTTAATACTTGAAAGCACGTACTCGTACATGTGTAAATGTAAAAAGTTGTATTTCAGTTGACAAGAGTTTTAATGAAATAAGTCGCACTTGATTGCTCAATTTTGCCTGATAGTGCTAATTGGTCAATGTAAAGGTCCCAGAAACAACCGCGTCCATTATCGTTCATTACACGACATTTGACAGTGTATGCAGTTACAAACATCATGACTTGATAAGCGGCGTGCGATGACATTACTTAAATGGCTACTTCAATGAAAGAAATTTGTCGTCATTATTTATGATACGCGAGATTGAGCACCGCGTTAAACTCGGAGCTTATCTGGGATTGAAGCCACTTGGAACCCGTTCTAAGACTTAAGAAAAGATAATACCATTAGACTCGGATTAAATAAATAAATGACTACTTTTACATAACACTATGTAATAAGCAATGACGTATTCCGAAAGAGGTTTAAAATAAAATTGTTATAAATTAAGTGTATGCCTGCAACAATATCCGCAAACCGGTAGAGCCTTACTATGGGATAGTTGTCAAGATCTTTTCCCAATGACACCAAGTACTGATTCTGCCAAGGAAACTGACTCGAGTGTTTCTTAATAAGCCGTAGGCATCTGATGTAATCAAACGATAATACATAGGTTCAAACATACATAACAGTTTGTGTTCATATTCTACATTCTTAAGTCTCGGAAAGGATTGGTGTATAGAGGCGAAGGATCAAGATAAGGATCGAACAACGGAACAACTAAACGGTATTTAACCAAACAATCTACAGAAATGGTCTTAACTCTCTTGTCGTGCTAATGTTTCAATTAGTCCTGCTTCTACCAAGGAAACATAACACCATAATTTCTTATTAAGCCAAAGGCTTGCGACGCAATCAAGCTAGAATATATAGGTTCAAATTAAAATAACAGGTTAATGATTATTCATCTTTCATATGTCACTTACCGTGTTGGTAAATAGAGGCCAAGAATCAATAAAAGGATCGAACAATACAACACCACGGCGGTGACTCAATGGGACAACAATGGAAAGAGTCTTAACTTTCCTCGGCGGGCTAATACTTGAATGAGTCCCGATTACAACCGCGTAGCCACTTTAACAATACTTAAGCAACTGCAATAAGTGTGCAACCATCTCGATGGGATTGTTCATATATATGGAGCAGTAAATAGTAGTTTCTGTACCCAGGTTTAAGGACATTTCGAGTGAGCTTTTATGGTGAGATTAGTCAGCTGATAACAACTCACCTTCTTAACAGACAGCCAATTTATGTCGGTGAGCCGTCTATAGCACTCAATGTTAAAATGTGCATGCACATGTACGTGTGCTAAAGATACTGGTTGGGTAAAATACGCCTAATTGTATGACACCGTACATTGATTATTTTGGCGAGGATTATATAAGTGCTTACCATATAATGACCCGTCGTGTGAAAGTGGGTATTATGCGATATGGTCAGGAGCGACCCAGTCCGCTATAAAGTCAAGCAAAGTTTCCTGGTCTTATTAGTAGACATAATTTCTCCTAATCAGAGTAATATCTATTGCAATGATATTGCTTTAACACAACACAATTCACCTAAATGGTTCATTTGCATTTAGACTAGCAATAAGTACAGAATAAAATCAATGCGCTAAAGGCACTGAAGTTGTTCGCTATTGCATAATCTTAGACGCAACTCAGTTTTCAAAATTATGTTATAGCCTTTTATATTGCAAGTTTGAAATGAACACAACCCATTCAAAATTATAAACAGTGTGTCTTAAAGCACAGGTCGAGATGTGTGTGCACTGTTTATCCTCATATTCATGTAAAAGAGATAACTTAGACAAAATATGCGCATTGCACAGGCTAATCAGTGTACACAGGCTAATATTATTTGACATGCCTTAAGCCCCGTTTTCCCTGAAAGCAGCCAATATGTACAGATTTTAATGATAAACCTGCCAATGTCGTCGCACAAGCTGTTAAACACTATTGATTACATACACACTCGATAAACCGCTAAGTGATTGAAATGTAAACAGCGGGTTTAAAGAGAAGACTGCAAGACGGCAGTGTACCAGTGGTGAATTATAAACAGGCAGATGCGGTGGTTATCGTTCCTAGCGAAGCTAAGCAGTACACTGGCTTGCAAAACTCCCTCTACATTAGTTGCTCCCTAGCGCGAAAAACTAAAACCTTGTAACAGATTTCGACCATTTCAGTTGGGAATTATTGGGCAACTTTGCGAAACTATTAAAATAAATAAAGAACTAGATCAGTTTTTTTGTAACATATACAGCGAGAAAAATAAGTATACAGTTTGAACTTTCAACTAAAAAAATGAAAGCGTCGCTTCAACTTATGTGGGGATGTGAAAACCAACTTAATGACGATAAGAAAGGACTATCGTTATTTATAAGTCGAAAGGAAGTGACTTTGCATTTAACAAGAAAAGTAAAACGTTTGCTGATGTGAGACACAACGTTGTCTGAATGTTTTAATAATTACAACTAGACACTTGTATTTTTACTTTTTAATGTTGTTAAATATATTCAAATCCATACACCAAATCGTACAGTAGTTTTGTTTTAATTATGACACACGGATTCAAAGCATTCATGAATATATTTTCAAAATGGTGTACATTCATACATGAATGTAGTACGGTATATACTGTGGTTGCTTTCATGAGAAATACGGTATGATATCGGAGGCTTTATGTTAAGCGGTAATTTAGTGGTTATGAACATGCCGCATAATGATTCCCACGTTACTTTTCAAATGTTAACTTAATTTCCGAATCTCGTGACATTTGTCATTTCATTTATGTGCACTGTATATTACGTTATCTATCAACATAAAGCGACATATCCAAATACAGATATTGAACACGATTACATAATCGCTTAAAACCAAAATGTTCTTGTATTGAGATGGTATAAAAACAAAGTTCACTGAAGTAATTCGTATAGTTTTACGAACAAAATATTGTCATATGTGACTACGTTCATTTCGTGTGTTCGAGTCGTTGGGATGACACCATTAAGCACGAGAATATTAGCGACTCGGTATTTTGCATTCAGCTAATAGTCATTCAAAAAGCAACACATATCGTTAACCGTCCTTCTGACGGCAGGAATACAGGAAAACAAACAATCTTGAAAAATGAAACTGGGAGCTCAAATATTGACTCAGGTAGACGAATACGGAAGCTGCTTTTTTAAATCTCCCACATCGAGTAAAAGCCATTCTAGAATGCGTTGATGCACATTTATCGCCAAACAATGTGGAAGATAGTATTAATTTGAGAGCAATCGAGCAAGATGTTTATGTCTAGTGATAGAAATAGATTATTTTTATTACAAATATTTACTGTCTGACGAATACAACGACAACTATATACTGGATTAAAGCTACCGTTACCAATTGCTTCAGAGAAACGGCTCAAAGTGATGCCTGGGAATTTTTTTTCAGATATTAGAAAAACAGAAGGTAATTCTAAATTTACGAGTTTATAAATTAAATTAAGTACACCCTCAGCATGAGGTTTGAATTACATGCCGTGTATCCTTGCAGCGTTGCAGCATGCAGTGATATAACGGACCACGCTGCATCACGCATAAATAAGATGGGTGCACATTGTGTCTTGGTAAAAAACGTAGCGAAACTGTAATTATGTTTCAAGAAGTTTTTACATAGAGAAATCATTCGATAAACGAAAAGGTTACGGGGTCCGGTAAAAATTAACATTATTTCAAATTACCAATCAAGTTTACCTAAAATCAATCTACGTGCATGGTTTTTGACAGAAAATAGATCTCACTACCACAAAACCTGCCTTCAATAAATCGTGCTCATGAATACCATACATTCTACGTTATCTAACTTGACATTGAATAGTTAAAACAGAGGAAATAGTTAATCACACGACTATAAACTTCAGCGATTCAGTACCATGACATTGGAAGGTAAAATGATCGAAAACAGGTTATTCTGATAAGCTGAAATATACTGACACTGATGCATTTATATGTATTTGTTCTCAACATAAAAGTTATTTTGGCAGTGCTTTGCCATAAAAGGAAATAAATGCACAACTATGAACTTGAGGTGCTTTATTTTGAGGATCTTATCAGGGTAACACGACCGAAATAGATATCCGATGTGCTTATGTTGATTTAGACTTGTGCATAATATATCACGCTACTTTGCACTATATATGTTATTTTTATAACGTTACTGTCATTATGATATAACTCACGGCATGATAACTCTGCCAAGGGAATATGCTGTCAAATCATAATTATTCGTAAGACATTAAATTTCATGACCGATCCACGAATTTAGAACAAGCACATCGGAAAATGACCGACTCAAATTCTTTTTCTTATTTTCCAAAATCAGAAATCCACGAATTATTGTGTCATAAATAAAAAATCATTTTTGAAAAAAAACACGAAATGTCATGCCGACTAATATAAATGATTTAATAGTACATGGATGCAACAATCTTGTGCAGATTGTTTTCGGGACTAGTCTAGCGTTTCACATGGTTTTCACTCGAGGAACAATCCTGCTTTTTGATTCAAACTCACATAAAATTAAACTTAAGCTTCGCCAAACTTTAAACAAATGCACTAAACGATATGCACGCGCACATAACAAGCAGCATTTTGCAGTTTTCTCAATTTTGACTTCCGCAAAGTATCTGCATCGCATCGTTTTTATGCATATGTTACCAGGAAACTGACCCCATTGTATTTTATATTTTTAATACAATTTGTGTTCTTTTGCACAGAAATTTACTTTAATTTATACTAAGAAGCATGTGCAGAGCATTTTACACATACATATTCAGAAACAAAATTACTCCGTTAAAGCAGTAGTTTGACCCCTATAAATTTTGCAAAACTCTTCTTATCATAAAATATCAAAATTTGCTTAAGTTTCTTACCTTATACCAACATATATAGAATTATGATAACTAATATCGTTTCTTGTACGCAAACACGTCAATGGCATATAACTATACTTTCAGAACAAACGCGATAGGTTTCTCAAAATAATAAAATAGCTTCCCGGATGAGACACTCAAGTCTCTATAGTTTAACACATGTCTGTAATGTATGTATATGTATCCTCGCCTTATCATACAAAGCCATGCGAAGGGCTGGGCCGCGATCAGGCATATCAGGCGAGCTTCTAGATGAAATGAATACACAAATGAACCCTTATTTTGACAAAGAAAGACAGGATTTATTTACAAGCAGTTTCTGATGCTGAACGTCAAAACTCTCTTTGATATGATCAGATCACCTGTCAACGGGATTATGGTATCACTCGAATGCATGCTGTTTTGTTTTTAAACCTAATTTAACGCTGCTTTTTTGTTTTTAACGTTGGGTCCTAGAACATTTCGTTAGAGTTAAAAAGCAAAAACTATACATGTGTAAATATTAAGTAAACGTTCAAGAGTTCACACGTATTCTCAGTGTTGTATGACATATTTCGCTTTTTTTTTGTCATTATTTTTTCGTTCTTTTGGTGGGATATTATAAAATGATAAACCTCAACTGAGCGTATGAAAGCGTGTATTCAACATCATCTTTTAATTCCCAATGTATGTTGCGTAGCACTAGAGTGCGACTGGCCACTAAATCTAATAATTTGCTTGCAAGTATTTCAGCTGCGAAGAGCACGAAAGCAGACGATATACTGCGCAGTGACCCATAAACGTCAAGTGCATGTGAACTCAACCGATACGCGCGCGCAGACAGTGGAAATGGTTTCCGGTGCAAATTATTTCCAGCCGACCGTGAGAATGCTCTTTTAATATTGATTGCCATACTGACGGTTTGCATTATAATAGACCTTATCAATTCAGTATAAAATATTGTACTGACGTATTTTAAGTAGCCATGTGTCCGTATCCACAACGCTCCTAAGACAAAATTCAAGAACATGTAATGCATTGATGAAAATGCTTAAGTCTCCGGCTATGGTTAATATATATATTTAAGATGTTAAAATATTGATAATTTAAATGATTAATACTGTATCTTTGTGTAAGCTGAAACATGGGATTAAACAAAACAAAAACAATATTACCCTTCGGAGCTTTGTGAATAATGACATTGCCATTGCAACTGCATGAAGATATACGCCGTGCTATGAGAAACCGCACAGGCTAATCAGGGACGACAATTTCAGCTTGTATGGAATTTTTCGTTCAAAGGAAGTCTCTTTTGAATGAAAATCCAGTCTAGGGGGAAAGTGTCCTCCATGATTAGCCTGTGCGGACGACACTTTAGGCACATGCATTAAGCCTGGTTTTCCCAGAGATGGTTCGATTGCACAAACCTTATTTTAAAAAGCCACTGGGTGTAGATGAAACGTTTTCATATAACATTCAGTTAACCAGTACATTCAAACTAATCTCNATTTTAGAGCATTGTAAATGTTTAGTATTACTGTTTCCTCGCAAATATCATAAAAACAACGAACATTTGCAAATCTGAAACAATTGTTTTCAATTTTGTCAATTTACCAAAACGTGAACACGTCCCTTTAAAGCGGACTATTCGTGTATTCAGAATTAAAATGCATTCACATGTTTTTCGACAAATCATGCATAACGATGTTTTTTTTTCAAACTGAAAACCCTAAACCACACAGAAACTGCGCAATTAAGGATGATACATCATTTTGATACGGTTTTCCATACAATTGTTAGCCGTTAGGTCTAAACAGCAGTGCATAACATAAACTTTACATCTGTTTGGTATACGAGCAAGAAAATTACCGCCCACTTCAACCATTCTCTAATCGCATCCTTTTGTATGTAAAAACAGACTATTTGTTGGATTGACTCATTGACCAGGGGCGTTGCAAAAGCCAAATTGAAACATATTTGCTTGAAGTATAAACGTATCGGTCAAAAAGGAATCACGTGTCTTCAATAATTGTATAAAGCAGAGCTCCAGATAAGGTGCGTACTTGCGTATGTGCGCATTAAACATTCCGATTTCGCATAACACATATTCCTAAGGTTCAAAATACCTATTCTGGATTTTTGGGTACGCTTAAATTTTGAATGTATGTAACATGAAACAACGTGCAATTGCGTCGGTCCTGGTTTTCATGGATTATTTGCGGTTCTATTGTAGTTTTAATTCAGTTTCTTTGTAATTTTTAAGACACGAAATGCTAATTAGTATGTGTGTATTTTAGTATATCTTAATTAATGATTTAAAATAATATTTCGCTATCACTATGTGAATAAAGTGCATTTCGGCGAAACAAATCGGCAACTGTGGTTTCATTGAGTTGTGAAGACGAGAGATGTCATCTAGATTGTCTTCAGTATGATAAACGTCTTGTTACTGTATAATTAACCAGCGTTACATAATGATTATATACGGCAGTAGCGGAAGAATAATGGCAACACTTTGTTTCAATTGACAGCGTGAGTTATAGAACTACAATTTAAAATTTGAAAAGTGTTCCCTTTCCACAAACTAATTATGACACGTATAATTTCATCAACAACTTTAAACTTCTCCTGAGATCTTCGTTAAGATAGAACCCAGGTCTTCCAAACTTACTATGACCAGGAATATTGTACGGCCATTATTTATACGATAAACACATAGCACTGGATTACGGGACGAACATCTTTCTTTGGAGGAGGGTGTGGATAAGGGATGGCCGGGGGGGGGGGNGTTGACGCGCTGACTCACATTACCACGCTGTGGGTTGTCGCGAAACATGTTTCGATGTGTTGTGGTAAATATACCCATCCTTGTATACAGCATGAATGTAGTGTCCAGTCAATCCTATAACGTGATTTTTGTACGATGTCTTCATTTAGTGTTCAAGTTACATCTATTCGATAAAGATGTGTATACGTTTACGATAAGAATATTTAACATCTATTCGATTAAGATGTGTATACGTTTACGTGAAGTATATTTAACGCTGTTTTGGTCACTATTCCGTTTTCATAACGAATTGTATCGAATGTTACAACTGTATTTCACTCCAATTCATTGTATTCAAACCCCTAATAGTAGAAGGCTTCTACTGTAAATGAACTTCAAAGTCTATAATTTATCAATCAGACATAAACATACATTGGTAATATTTGTATTACGCATGGTGGAAGGGGCGGGCCATAGTCTTTAATAAGGGCAATATATAGCATGTTTGTCAACAAAGTTGGAGATTCGCTTGAACTTTCAAGGGATACAACTATAAGGGGAAAGAATTGTTTTAAGGTAATTTATTTTGGGGTTAAACTCCATGAATTCAAGTTTTTTTCCAGTGGATGTAGTCTGTTATTGACTACAGTTGTAGAACAAAGAAGAGCACGGTTTGGGTTCACGCAATATGGCTAAATGACTTAGTGTTGGTAGGAAGGGATGTTTGTTTACATACTTTTATTAAGAAATTATCAATCTGATTAAGTCAACGATCACTTTTTAAAAAACACTCGACAAAAACACACAATATTTAGCTTCTTTCTGAAGATCATGGCATGTTTTGATGTTTTACATTAAATGCTTTAAATTGATAAATGTCAACATCAGAACAAAATAGTTTTAGTATATACAAAATTATAGAAAGAAAAAATAGTAACCCAAACCTGGGCTCGGACCACTGACTCTAGAAATAAACGTCTAGCTCTGAAACCACTCGGCCATCCGTGCTGACGTCACACAATATGTTTTTGTTCCTAATATAAGCGATCCTCGTAATGTCACAAAATATAA
>VMBQ01007347.1:2735-46822 GCA_007657795.1 Dreissena rostriformis | reverse complement strand
CAATTTCCCCATAATGGCTTACTTTATACTGTCAAGCACTTGAATAGTGGAGCGCGCTGCATGTCTTCTGACAGCTCTTGTTTATACACTGCTGTTTTTCAACCTTGTCTCAGTATAGTGACATCATTTTGTTTGGTTTCTTTACGCCAACAGATGTTTTAGTTTTTGTTTCTGTTTTGTTTGGTTACAGCTATTTGCTTTTGTTTATTTGAATTATTAAGACATTTGGAAAAGAATTCAATAAGTATAATACCCTGAAAAGCTGAACTAGTTTACGTTTTCTAAGCCCTGCAAAAAACCTTATCTGTAGTCAACACAACACCAGTAACTCTCCTCTATGTTCCCCTCTCAGGGTGGTCACGCAGGGTGGTCGGGTGGCCCCAGTAACAACGGTCCCGGGGACAGCTACATGCTGCAGGTGCGAGGCACGTCCATCCTCAACACCAAGGCCATACAGGTTCCTATGGAGGCTGCCTCACTCAACTCAAACGACGTGTTTGTCATCTTCCTCAAAACAGCTGTCTACATCTGGAGTGGAAAGGTATGTAATAAAAAAAACACTTATTTTAAATGTACAGATAATCATTCATTTATGAACAGTAAATGAAATACGACACGTTTCGGGGAAATAGGGCTTAATGCGTGTGTGTACGGTGTTGTTCCAGATTAGCCTGTGCAGTCCACTTAGGCTAATCAGGGGCGACACTTTCTGCTATTATGGAATTTTGTTCTAAAGAGAGCCTTTTTTTTGTGAAAATCCAGTGTAGGCGGGAAGTGTGGTCCTTGATTAGCCTGTGAAGACTGCACAGGCTAATCTTGGAGGTCACTTTATGCCCTTGCATTAAGATTGAGGTTCACTTATTTTTAATTTCAGATAATCAATCATTCATTAATGAATAGTAAATTACAGTAAATTACTAATTTTGTTTGGACAAGTAGATTATAAAGAGTTTATCCATTTCCTAAAACTGCCTTGATAATATAGGAAATCTATAAAAAATGGCTGGTTAATAAAGGATCTCTAAAAACCAGCTTGTGTATATAGGAGATCTCACAACTGCCTTTTTTATATAGGAAATATTAAATAATCCAAATCATGTCTAAAGTCTGAAACTTAATGTATGCTCTTTGCAAAGAAAAATCAACTTGTTTAACCCATTTAGCGCTGGAACCGGATTTTGAAGGCCTTTGCAAACAGTTTGGATCCAGATGAGATGCCACAGAACGTGGCGTCTCATCAGGATCCAAACTGTTTGCTATTCTGATAGTATTTTTTGAAAAAAATCGAAGAAAATGCTGATTTTAGAAATTTAGCTGATAACATTTTAGCAGACAACAAATTTCCCAGCATGCAAAGAGTTATCACCCTTGAGCCTCGCTCTGGTAAAACAGAACTTGATTTATTTGTGTAAAGTGTCGTCCCAGATTACCCTGGTATCCTGTGCAGTTGCAAATTTTCTTCTTGGCAAAAATGCAGTTTACGTTTAGGCTCTTTTATTTTTAAATTCCTGATAATTACTCATTTTGTTTTGATATGCAAATAATATAAAGTGTCCATTTCCTAGAACTGCCTTCTTTATGTAGGAAATATTTAACAATTCAAATCCTTCCTTAAGTCTTAAAACTAATGTATGCTCTTCGCAAAGAAAAATCAACTTGTTTAACTGGTTGACCATATTTACTGATTGTTAATGATCAATGCTTAACCTGTTGACTGTATTATGACATGGAATGTCCGTTAGAAAAGCAACATATAAACAAACTGACATTAACCCTTTGAGCGCTGGAACCGGGTTTTGAAGGCCTTTGCAAACAGTTTGGATCCAGATGAGACGCCACAGAACGTGGCGTCTCATCAGGATCCAAACTGTTTGCTATTCTGATAGTATTTTTTGAAAAAAAAATCAAACAAAATGATTTTTTTAGAAATTTAGCAGACAACATTTTAGCAGACGACAAATTTCCCAGCATGCAAAGGGTTAAACAGTTGATTAATTGCAAAAAAAAAGATCATTGCTCTGAGAAAACCAGGCTTAATGCATGTTTGTTAATTGTCGTCCAGATTAGCCTGTGCAGTCTGCACAGGCTAATCAAGGAAGACACTTTCTGCTTTTATGGATTTTTATACCCCCGCAAACGAAGTTTAGAGGGGTATATAGGAGTGAGCTTGTCTGTCTGTCTGTCGGTCGGTCCGTATTGGTTGTCCGCTCTCTAACTCAAGTAGTTTTCATCCAATCTTCACCAAACTTGGTCAGAAGTTGTATCTAGATGATGTCTAGGTCAAGAACTAATATGGGTCATGCTGGGTAAAAAACTAGGTCACAGGGTCACTTAGTGCGTTTTAAACATTGAGCATGTTCTGTGTCAATGCGGAAGTGGGGGTATTTGTCACCTCTGTGACAAAGCTCTAGTTTTGTTTTAAGGAAGTATCTTCTGAACGAAAATGAAGTCTAGGCCGAAAGTGTTGTCCCAGATTAGCCTATGTGAATTGCACAGGCTTATCTGGTACGACACCTTACACACGTGCATTAAGCCCCGCCTTACCAGAGCGTGTCTCAAGTAAAGAAAAATCAGAATGTGAATAAATTTTCATGTTCGAGATTAAATTGATTACATAAAGCTTGCTTGACTTCAGAATGGTGCTTTATTTCCATATTTATTAATTATACTTTATAGTAATGCTATTTAATCTTACAGGGCAGCACTGGTGATGAGAGAGAAGCAGCTAAACTGGTTGCCAAGCGATCTCCTAGGTAACTATATATAGCAACACAATAATATGTTGTTAATCTGGTAAACCTGTTACAATGATTGTTCTGAACAAAGTTGGTCAAACTTTCTGAAATGAATGATTCTCAGATGTGCTCTTTGCGCATTTGGTAAATAAATAATAAAATATTTAGTAGAGATGGCAACGAATAGCATAAGTGGTATTTGAATATTGGTCATTTAATTATTCAAATAATCAAATATTTGATAGTTTTGAAGGCAGTTAACAATTTCTAAATGACTACAATTTCAAATACTATATTTCTTGAATATAGCTGATACAAAAATATCTGTGAGAATAACATACATACTTTAACAATTAATTGTAAGTATTATTGTGTTATTGCTTATAAATAAGGATATTGGAATATTCCAAAATTGGCTGAATATTCAAATCCGAAATTCATATTTGAATATTAAAATTTAAAGAAAAGAAACTTTAAAAAAATATGTAAATGTAAAGTCACATTTTTGGTCCAGAGCAGACGACTTTTGTTTATCAGTCATTGTTTGGTTAACAGCCAATCAATTTTGTAATCAAAGTTCTTCCCAAGTTTTGACATCGTCATTCTCAATGATTCTGTCAGTGTTAACAAATGCGAAAACAAAAGCTTTAATATTATCTAGCGGAAGTAATCTTAATAATTTAGTGTAGAAATTTTATTAAATGAGATTAACGGTAATATATTTTCTGGAAAGATCTTTTATCGTATGAAATTAAAATGTACTCAGTGAAAATGATGAGCATAATCAATTATCGTTTTCAAAAATGATTAATTCATCCTTGTTTAAAAGCTGCATATTAAATACATATTAAATACGATTTATAGTGGTAATTGTTCAAATCAGGAACATAATTGTTCAAATCAGGAACATTACGTTTCTTGTGACGGTCGTTAGTTCAGACATTTAAATCTAAGGTTTAAAAATTCAATATTTTAATATGTTCGAATAATGACAAACAAATATTTGAATATAATTTTCGTTCCCATCCCTATTATAAATATAATCTTGTCAACCATATCAAATGTGACTTTCCTGTGCAATTTGTTCACCACAATCTTGGCATGCATTATACGATATATAATAGGTGGTGACTTTAACTAAAGAAATTATCAAACAGTAAACATAATAATAATGTGATTTGTCGATTTTTGCCACCTATCCTGTGTATATGCAAACCATAGGCGGCATGGAATGTTGGTAAATACGGGCTAATTTTGACACAAACTTTACTGACAATAAGGCTTATTTAAAAAAAAGAGAATTAAAGTACAAGACGTATTCAAGCGCTAAAAGTATTTGAATAATCTATATTATTTTAATTTTCGATTATTCCTAATAAAAATTTGGACAACACAATTATAAGTAACCATTCTCAGGACTAATAGTGACACATACTGTTCTTAATACGCCATGTAAAGAGGGAAATTAAGGAACAGGTATTGGAATGCCAAATAAGTTTTTTTAAATTATATAAGTTGAATCCTACAAAAAGGGTTCTGCATAGGCTAATCAGGGACAAACTTTCCCACCTATTCGATATTCCCTAAGGAGCAACTTCCTTAAAAGAAAATATACCATAAAATCAGAAAGTGTTGTCCATGATGAGCCTGTGCGGACTACGCAAACCAATCTTAACCCTTTGAGCGCTTGAACCGGATTTTGAAGGCCTCTGCAAACAGTTTGGATCCAGATGAGACGCCACAGAACGTGGCGTCTCATCAGGATCTAAACTGTTTGCTTTTCTGATAGTATTCTTTGAAAAAAATCGAAGAAAATGCTAATTTTAGAAATTTAGCAGACAACATTTTAGCAGACGACAAATTTCCCAGCATGCAAAGGATTAAGAAAACACTTTACGCACATGCATTAAGCTTTTTTTTTCCCAGAGCATGGCTCATTTAACCCTTTGCATGCTGGGAAATTTGTCGTCTGCTAATATGTTGTCTGCTAAATTTTTAAAATAAGCATTTTGTTCGATTTTTTTTCAAAGAATACTATCAGAATAGCAAACAGTTTGGATCCTGATGAGACGCCACATTATTGGATCCTCATCTGGATCCAAACATTTTGCAAAGGCCTTCAAAATCCGGTTCCAGCGCTCAAAGGGTTAAAGATTTTACATAAGCTGTGCCTTATCTCTTTTTCTAACTCTGCAGAGAACTGTCGATCGTCAACGATGGCCAGGTATTCAAATGCAAATAAAGTATTTGAAAAATTTGATATTGTACGAATTCTTCAAATAATATTTAAAGAATATATGAGCTGTGCCTGATATCTTTGTCTTACTCTGCAGAGAGCTGACGATCGTCATCGAGGGCCAGGAGAAGCCATCATTCTGGGAAGCCATCGGAGGTCACGGCGAATACCACAGTGACAAGCGTCTGAAGGACCCGGAGTCCGAACACCAGCCTCGCCTCTTCCAGTGCAGCAACGCATCTGGCCGCTTTGTGTGCGAGGAGATCCCAGAGTTCACCCAGCAGGACTGCGTGACGGACGACGTGATGATACTGGATGCGTGGGATGCGGTGTACGTGTGGATCGGGGCCAACGCCCGCGAGGAGGAACGGAAGGATGCTGAGAAACTTGCCATGGTATGTGGAGAATATGGACATATGAGCCTCTCTCTGTGAAAAGGGGGTTTAATGCATGTGCCTAAAGTGTCGTCCTAGATTAGCCTGTGCAGTCTGCACAGGCTAATCAGGGACGACACTTTCCGCCTACACTGGATTTTTGCTAGGAAGAGACTTTCTTTAAACAGAAAATATCATAAAAGTGTAAAGTGTGGTCCCTGATTAGCCTGTGCGGACTGCACAGGTTAATCTGGGACGACACTTTACGCACATGCATTAAACCCCCTTTTTACAGAGCGAGGCTCATGTATATGTGGTAGCTGGGTCATGGAATAAAAAAAACATCTTCCAATGATTTTGTGATATTCAACTTATTGTAAAAAAAATGGTCATGTAATGTTCGTTTTTGAAGGATTTGACATGATTTGTTATTTGATATCAAATTCAGTTCAGTAATTTTGTTAGATAGAGAGTTCAGTATTTTATTAGATAGTAAGCATTTTGATAAGTCCTCTAAACAAGCAGTTGTAAAAGAACCAAGGTGGACAACCATCACCATAAAATTATGGTAGTTCATATCCCTGAAAATGTTACTGTGCATCATTTTAAAAATGAGCCCTGTTCTGGGAAAACCAGGCTTAATGCATGTGCGTGAAGTTTTGTTCCAGATTAGCCTGTGCAGTCCACACAGACTGAACAGAGACAATTCTTTCAGCCTAGACTTGATTTTTGTTTAGAAGAGACTTCCTTAAAAACAAAAATTCATTCAAGCGCGAAGTTTTGTATCTGATAGGCCTGTGTTGACTGCACAGGCTAATCTGGGATGACACGTAACAAACATTCATCAAACCCCGTTTTCTCAGAGCCAGACTTCCATTCTTTATATTCAAGGTCTGATTAATTTGTGCTGCATTTCAGGAGTACATAGCGACAGACCCTGCCAACAGAGACCCAGACACGTCTGTGTTCAGAATCAAACAGGGATTTGAACCTCCAACATTCACTGGTCACTTTGGCGTCTGGGATGAGGACTTCTTTAAGGTTTGGCTTAATTGCCTCGCTTTGCTTGGCTTTAAATCAAAGAATTGGCAGTTTAATTAAACCATGCTTTATGCTGAATTAATTGTTTGTTTTCTGACATTTAAAATTACATGATATACATTATTCAGTCTTCGCATACAATGTATTCAGTGTCGCAGTACAATTGTAAAATATCTGTATGAAAACATAATTTCCAACGTATGATCATAAATGTGGCGTGTTCTGAGAAAACTGGGCAAAATGCTTGTGCGCAAATTGTCATCCCAGATTAGCCTGTGCAGTCCACACAGGCTAATCAGGGACGATAATTTCCGCTTTTATGGAATTTTTCGTTTAAATGATGTCTGTTCTAAGCGAAAATCCAGTTTAGGCGGAAAGTGTCGTCCCGGATTAGCCTGTGCAGACTGCACAGGCTAATCTGGGATGACACTTTACGCACATGCATTTTGTCCAGTTTTCTCAGAACACGACACATATCACATTCTCTGAGTTTGTTGTGTTTCTGTCTTTAGAATGAGAAGAATTATCAGGACTTTGGCAAGGAGCTGGCGTCCGGCAACGATGCAGTGGTGCTCGTACAACAGGTAGGTGACTTACAGATAAGTAGTGATCAAATGTGTGGTGTGCTCTAGTTTGTCTTGACTATCAATACAAGGCAATCGGTCCTGTGCCCGTAATCACCAATCAATTCTTTTATTTAAAAGTTAGGAATAGACTTAGTCACAAGAAAACACACTTCACAGTTTAAATTTATACAGGCTAAACATGACGCTTATATCCTTAACATAGTGTTCTAAATAAAGAATGTTGTAAACACTACAATTTCCAGAATATTCTTAAATTGTAAACTTAAGTCTAAGAATCGGTTGGTGAATAGGGGCCTTGACTATTATGACATGGGAATGGGGACTGACTTATTAAAGATCTTACAACACATTTAAGTTATGACTGAATTTTTAGATCTCAGCAAATAGACATTTACGATTAATATGTTTACAAAATAAACCAGGAAGTGCAAAAGTTCATTAATAATAATAACTTAAATCTAGACTGTAGCTTCAAAACTTTATTATCAAGCTCTGAAATCTAGCTCTCCCCTCATAGCCATTATGGTGTTATTCAAAATCTGTTGATTTCGTGTTAAATAAGCAACATAAATTGATACAGTGAACTGTGATTGTTGATAAACCACCATTTCCAAATATAATATTTGTTATTCTTATAAAAACTTCTGGATATGTGTTATCATGATCAATTTCACTGCCAGCTTGCAGCTATGAAACTTCAGTCTTCAAGAGTGAGTATTTATAGACCAAGGGACACAACCAACACATGCTACAGCCACCATAAGCCCCCTTTGTTTAAAGCTTTATTCAAGGGCAAGATTTGCCATTTGTGAATTAATTCAATATTTGTTATTGCCAATCATTGTCAAATATTATTCACTTAGCTCACAATAACATATCACATGTACTACATTTGTTATCCCCATTATTTTATTAAGCAATCAAATGCAAGTTTTAATGTTGTAATTGCACTTTACACATTATGTTGAATGTAATGAACTGATTGATAATGGCACAACTTCAATATTATTTATCAAGCGCAGTTGTTAACGGAAACATTCAAGCTTGCAGGCATTGTTTCTCATGATATGAATGTGTGCATCTTCAATTTTTATTGTCCTACTCATAATTACAAAAGTTATCAACTTGGAACTTAATAAGTAGATACATCTCATTGAGGGGACACCCAATTGCATTAGAAAGGTATCTCTCGCTCCACAGTTTTGGAGTTTTTGCCCTTTGCAAAAAAAAATAACTTAAATTTTGTTTGGAAAATATTTTGAAAACTAAGTGGTATCAGCTTGATTCTTAAGAGGCAGGAGGATTTCAAATAAGGGATGTGCAATGCACAAGAACTAATCTTGCTTCCATATTTTATGAGTTATTCCACTTCATAAATTTCTGTATTTTGTCTGGAGCATGTAATAAAAACGATAAGATATCAATTTGAAACTTAATTTATATGTGCATCTCATTGCTTCCACATGTTAAGAGTTATTGCCCTGTATTAGTTTTTGAAATATCTTAAAAAAATTATAAGAGATATCATTTTTTACTTCATACCTAGGTTAATTTAAATGAAGGGAAGTGCAGTGCATAAGAACCATAACTCCTGCTGTCATAATTATTCACAGTTATTGCCCTGGTGATGTTCAATCTGAAATATTGTCCTGTGCATATCTTATGAGTTATCAAGATGAAACTTTATAGGTAGGAATCTTGAATTGTTTGAAAACCTTTTCTTAAAACTGAATTGTCAATGCCTCCTGACAAAGTGGCATGCAGCGTGGGGGTATTTCAGCATGACTTTAACATACTGTACAACAATTGAATTAAAATGTCCCTGCTTTTGGCTTCTTTATAGAATTTGCTTTTTAGCAAATTATGCATTTAATTTGTAGACAAAGTGGTATCAATTCACATGCTTTGTTATCCTTCATTGCTTCAAACATTGATAGTACTGAGTGTATTGCTTCAAATTTGCGTATTATGCTTATTCAACTCTCCATGAATAACCCTTTGCATGCTGGGAAATTAATCATCTGCTAAAATGTTGTCTGCTAAATTTCTAAAATTAGCATTTTNGCTTCTGCTTGATTGTTGCCTCACATTTGATGAGTCACTCATTCTCTTTAGTTACCATAGATACCACTAAACATGATTTAGATAATTAAGAAGTTTATGTTTGAATTATAACTGGCAGTTTTGCTTATTATATTGCTTATAATATGTACACACAGGGTAAAATATAATGCAACAGTAATATAACTCATTGTCTAAATTCAGAATATTATAACATTTTGTTTGTCGAGCTCAATATAGCAGTCACAATGGTTGACATTATGTGCGTGTGGACATGCGTCCAAGCTTTCTGGATTTGAACTTATCATTCAGCGAGTAATCTTAAAATAACTTACTTTAAATGGTTACCTGAAAAAAATTGTGTTGCATGTAACACCAGTCTCCATTCCTCAAAGGTCAGGGTCACACATAGGTCTGAGGTTTAATTTTTGCATATATTGGTTTTCTTGACTATAACATTGTGGTTCATCATGCAATATATAACTTACCACAAATTACTACCTTGAGATGATGTTTTACATGAAACACCTGTCCTCTTACCTCAAAGGTCAAGGTCACAGTTAGAGGTCAGATTTCAAATTTGGCCACTTAACAGCTTGTGCAGATTGTTACTTTTTCATTCCTAATGTAAGTTTAAAATAACTTAAGTCACAACTGACCACCATTGGGAGTAAGTGGCGTGTAATACAGCCTCCAAACCTTAAAGATCATGGTTTCACTTAGAGGTTAAAGGTTAGCATGTGTAATAAAACAGTTTATCTGGACTATTCATTTGTCATTCATCATTGAAATTGTTAAATAACTTACCAAAAATGTCTGCCATGAGAAGATGATGTCTCATGTTAAACATCCGTCTGCCAAAAGAAATGTCTGTATGTCATTAAACCTACCTCAGGATCAAGGTCATACTCAAAGTTCAATGGTTAAAGTAGGTCATTTAACAGCTTGTCTTGACTATACCTTTATCATTAATCATGTAAAAAAAATAATGTTCACCATGCAGAGACAAAGTGATATGTGTAACAACCATCTCCCTCGCTTCATGGAAAATGTCAACAATAAAGGTCAAACGTGTGCATTTGACAACTTGTTAAATAATTACAAGCATTATTGTAGCGGACTGCACAGGCTAATCTGGGATGACAATTTACGCACAAGATTTATGCCCAGTTATCTCAGAACATGACACATATAACTAGCTTAGAGAAATATAGACTGTGTATGTTTCTGGTGTATGACAAAGGGTGAATCTTTGAGTTGACAAGATAATATAACATAAAAATAGTAAGAGTTTAACAAGATATTGGAAATTAACATCAATGTCTGCATGTATCACCGGTACCTGCTTGCTTGTTTCAGAGTGACATGAACGGGGGCTCCAGCTTTGAGGACATGGTGAAGTACCCTCTGTCCCAGTTACAGTTAGACGATCTTCCTGCAGGGGTAGACCCCAAGTGTAAAGAGGTCAGTAGGACACTGGAAACATTTACATCACCTCGATGGGAGCAAGTTTTGATAATATGCAATGCACAATCGTGATGCAGTACCTTTCTGTTCTCTTCAAACTTCAAATACTGTTAAATCATTTATATTCGTGTGACCTTTTTGTGGACATTTGAATTCTTTGATTTCTGAGTTTGTAGGAAAAAAGAGGAATTTGCATCTGTCGTTTTGAGATTGTGTTTGTGTTAAATCGTTGATCGGTGAAAAGTTATGTCTCACAAATAATAATGATTTTACAGTAGACGAAAAAAAAAAATTATGTCGAACTGGGTTTTCACAATTCCCACCATCTATTAAACTCCCCATGTAAATTTCAGATGTACCTCAGCCCAGAAGAGTTCAAGGCCACTTTTGGTATGACCTACTCAGAGTTCCTGACCAAGCCCGTCTGGAAGCAGCAGACTTTGAAGAAGTCGGCCAAGCTCTTCTGAGTTACCATAGCAACCAGTCTCTCCCTAGCAACCAATTGTTGTTATTTATGAGCTTTTTTATAGCAAACATGTATGCGTGAATTTTTATACGGGATATATATGTGCATATGTTAAGTTTGGTTATTTGATTATTCGATATGAATATGTATACATGATATTGACCATGTCTCATTCATTATGTTTTCTAACAGAAATGTGTTAGTTTTATATGATATATGTTAAAGACTTACATATGTATTTGTATTGAAAACATAAGATTACATTCCCCAGTTATGATCAGAGAAATTCACAGCCATTCACTGACTTTCTGAAAGCTCAAATATGCGTTGGACCTTAATAAAACAATTTGGACCAAATGTCTTGGGAAGTCTGCATTTAATTTTGTGAAAATTCTGTTTGAATTCTATTTCAAGTAATTGTATCATAGTAAAAATTGTCGCATTACACTGCCAAATTGACACCATGTTGAGATGTGAAATTGATCTGTCCTATAATCTTGTATTATTTAGTGATTTCTGACATCTTTGTCAAAAAATCAAACGAGTCTTAAAACTGCTCTCAGTGACAATTCTAGTACAAGTGGTTTAATGAGTCAACCTTGTCCACCTTGTGCTTTGCATCTCTACTCAGGAGTCATACGCATTAGTATTCTTAAGTTACACCCATGGATTGGTTCTACCTGGAAAACCTGCTTCTGAAAAGCCTCTGTCTTGAAAAGCAAATCAGCTTAAATATATCAGTTTACACTTTAATAGACATTTGAACAATTTGATAAATTCTCGTCCCTTTAAACAATAGCAAAGGAATCAAATCAAGTGTTCATTATCAGCACAGCATATGTCTATAGAAATTATCTGATCTACTTACTCATTCTTTTATCCATGTATCTATTCGTACATCCATTTAAACAGACAGTGTTTTTTTTCTTTGTTAGTTTTCCATGGTCAACCTCACTTGCAAGTCTACTAAATTGATATTACTGAACTGCATTTAAACGCATTTAAATGTAACATTCTCTGGATTGAAATTGCAGTATTGGAAATTATGATCATTCATATGTGTAAGTTCCTAATGTTTGAATTTCGATGTAAATATAAAACAGCGTATTACATGTATACAGAATAAAGCATAAATTATTGTTAAAAACAAAAAAATGTGTGATAACATAATGTTATGTCTCAAAGATTTCTGTATCAAATTATAATTATTAATAATCATGATAATAATTATTGCTGCATTGCAAATATTATTACAGAAATATTTATTATTAATATTATTTTGCATATGGGTTATGTATTCATGTAAATAAATACTGGTAGCTTAGTTTAGTATACATATTTTGCAACCCCTTCAAATGAAATATTGCAATGGCCATTCAAATGCTACTTGTTTGTGGTTTTGTTTTCACTTATTTTTGTAAATGAACAAATTCTTATCTTAATATTTCAATAAATGCCTAGGACATTGAACAAATTATTGATTATATTGACTAGCAGTAAATGCTAACAAACTGGAGGTACAATATGTACATGTAAATACTTAATTTACCAAAATGGAAATATGAACTTTTTAACAATTAACCTGTATAGAGGTATAGATAGTTTATTGGAATGTAGAGGGTTTATGTTCTATAGTTATTAAATGCGAGAATTCTTACATCCCAGTTAATGTGCTATAGCATTTGTATCATTATTGTACATAGCAAATCATTATTCATGAACATATAAACAAGAGTGAGTAAAGGGTGGAATCTTACATTTATAATTTTATATACATTCCAGAATGGCTTGTTTATGTTCAAATGTATCAGTGTGAACTATAAAATACCCAGTCTGAAACCCTAGGTGCAGTTTATTGTAGATGAAATTATCATCAGTAAACATTCCAGGAAGTTCAAAAAATGATATTTTCCATTTTTCTATGAATTTGTGGGTACATGCATTGCATACATCTTGTCTTGCATTTTATCTGCATGATGCAAAAATGGCAATCATGTGAAATGGCCTATTTGCAGGCAGGGATGGAGCTATGCTGGCTGCAAATGGCATAAGACCAATTTTCGTGTTATGCGGGTCATTTGTGTAAGAAAGTTTGTTGCACATCAGATTTCTACATTAAACTATTTACTGCTGTAAGGGATATGTTTGACAAATATTTTACAATAAAGTATATATTTGGGTTGTATAATAACAGCTTGTAATGTGTTATTAACGACATACTTGTTTATAAAATAATTATATTTTGTGTTATTTGCGATTGTGTATTAACCATTATTAATAGCAAAGTTTTGCATTTATCAGAATTGTCCATTGTTTAAATTCTCAAAATATCAAGTCATTGTACCATATAAACACTCTATACTTACTGCTACCATGTTAAGTTAACTTGCTCAAGTTATTTGAATGTTCAGAGTTTAAAATATACACACAACATGTATCTGTACATAAATGTATACCACTTCCATATCACAAAATAACGCACCAATTATAACTAGTGATGCACAAGATATATTTTGTGTTACATCATTTATATTTTGTGTTACATAATATTTATACTGAATTTTGTAGGAAAAAATCTTTCAAAGTTGTCTCGGTTAAAACAATTGCTGAGAATTTGCATTTTATACAACATTAATGATTTTATTATCATCATATATGATGATTGTTGTTGTTATTATTATTATAATTAAATTTCCTATTTTAGGGGAAACAGCAACACATTATATTTATAAGGCACACATGTTACAGAATTGCAGGCTTGGAAATTAGTTTCAGGATACATTACTGTCGTTGTCGTTTTGTACTAAACTTAAAATTGATTCAGGATGCAGAAGGACAAAGACTGAATTCAAACCACACTTAAATTCAGTTTACTGGTTCAAAACAAACTTGATTTCAGTTGACTGGTAACAAAACACACATGAATACAGTTGACTGGTTACAAAACACATTTGAATTCAGTTGACTGGTAACAAAACACACATGAATTCAGTTGACTGGTTACAAAACACACTTGAATTCATTTGACTGGCTCAATAACACACTTGAATTCAGTTGACTGGTTACAAGGCACACTTAAATTCAGTTGACTGGATACAAAACACCATTCAGATGATTGGATTCAGTTGACTGGTTACAAAACACGCTTCAATTCATTTGACTGGTAACAAAACACACATGAATTCAGTTGACTAATTACAAATCACACTTGAATTTAGGTGACTGGTTACATAACACACTTGAATTCAGTTGACTGGTGACGAAAAACACTTGAATTCAGTCGACTAGTTACAAAACACACTTGAATTCAGTCAACTGGTTACAAAACACGCTTAAATTCAGTAGACTGGTTACAAAACACACTTGAATTCAGTTGACTGGTTACAAAACACAATTGAATTCAGTCAACTGGTTACAAAACACACTTGAATATACATGTTGTCGGTTGATTGGGTATCGATTAAGTGCAATATTACATGTTACACTTGTTGAAATGTTACACTTGTTGTTTAAGTATTTTAAACTCCTTACACGCATCAAATCCCTTTAAATTGAGCTTCAGGATAATAAGGGAGTAAAATCACAATGGTCAAGTGTTGCAAAATCATATTTACTTCAATGTTAGATTCATAGTGTACATGTATATAACCGCAACCAATGAAATGAAATTAAAGTAAAATATCTTATTATTTAAGGTTCTGTTGTTTTTCTGTGTTTTAGTAATCAAAACTGTATGCTACTTAAGCAAGTAATTGATATCATCTTTATGCAATCAATAAACAAATTAACAATTATGGCATTTTGTGTCAGTGGTAATTTAAACAAGTAACTTTTCACTTAGTTTATAATGTAAAATTTCTCTTCAGATTTATTATGTACGAAAATAGTAATACATTTTTACCTGTGTGCTTCAATAAAGTTAAAAAAAGAATTATGTTGTGCATTATACTTTTACTTGAATCATTAAACAAGCGCATATTGTCAAAATCTAGTTGTACTTATTTATTTATGTATTCAGTTTATGTAGCTCTTTTCATTACATTCTAAGGTGAAATAGTTAATCACAAAACTTGTTAATTAAACACAATCAAGGTTATTGGTTAAAACTATTTAATTTAAAAGCAAGATCTGATGAAATAAACTTTAACATCTTATATCACATTCCATGTACAGTACTATACCATGTATAACACTTGAGTTTTATACAAAAGTAAATATAGCCATGTGATCAATCAATTGCACAAAAGTAAAGTGGCGGCCAATTTGAAGTCAGATTTGCCAGTTTTTTCTAATAGAAAACGTCTTCCCTTGATTTTGGTGTTTAAAAAAAATGGGGACACATGATAAATTGTTGCGTGTAATACATAGAAAAGTATGGTATATAAATTAGAAACAAAACATTTCACATCCTACACACAAGTGATTGCTTTCTACTTTAATTAATAAACTTTTATGCATTTTTAACTATTTTTATTATATTAGAATTTGTTATGGTGAATGTACCTGTAGTTGTTACTTATAGATCTGACTAGAACATTAGAATCATTACTAGCTGTCTTATTGTAATCATCATCCGCAATAAATTGAAACATGTATTTACGCAACGTGTTTGTTTCCATATGTTCATATCAAAGAAGGTCAGATGTATGTGTATTCTGATGCCTTTCTTTATCAGTATCTAGGTTCAATACCCTTACCTGGTGGATCAAGGTTCGGTTGCAAGTCACCATACCGGACAGTTTGGGTTTCCTCTGGTCACTCCGGTCCCTCCCCCCAAGCACTCACAAATTGCATATATTTCAATGAAAATAACATTTTTTTGACATTGCGGTCATACTTATAAATTTGTCCCTAGTTTTGTAAGTCCAGTAAGTGAAATAAGTACTTGTCGGAGTACTTCTTAAGCTCATTGCATAATGTACTCATTATGCACAGAAGGACCTTGTAAACTTAAAACAAACACTAGTCTGTAACTTGACAGACCACTTCTTTTTAGCTATCAAAATTCAAAGCCATATAACTTTTTTCTAGTCTTCATCAAACTTAGTTTTAATGTTTGTCAGAAATATCATCTCGACCATCTAATAGAATAAGCCCAGATTCATACACAATGTCTGACAGTATATTTGAAAACTTCAATTGTAAAAGCATGTGTGTTTGCAGATTTACCAAAGATTCCAACTTAGAAACATGCATATGACAGGCTTTGAAAGATTTTGCAGAGTCTGCATTTTTACAACCAACTCTTGTTTTCGAATCAAGCAGCAAAATAAATTCAGAGGTGACAATTCTTAAACCAGCAACAGATCAATTTCAGCACATATTTTTTGAAAAAGTTCCATCACCTTACAGGAGTGTTTAAGATTTAGACATTATCAGTATTTCAGTCATACAAAAACTAAGGAATGTTTAAATTTTAATAGGGGTCATCTACTGTCCAAGGCCAATGCAATTGGGAAGTATCAAGCCAATCGGTAAATCAGTTGAAGAGTTATTGATCGAAATAGATTTCACACTAAGTGTGACAGTGACCTTGACCTTTGACTTATTGATCTCAATTTCAATAGAGGCCATCTACTGTCCAAAGCCAATGCACATGGGAAGTATCAAGCAAATCAGTCCCCCTGTTCACATGTTATTAATCGGAAACAATTTTTCACTCTTACTGTGACAGTGACCTTGTCCTTTGACCTAGTGACCCCAATTTCATTAGGGGTCATCTACTGCCCAAGGCCAATTAACATGAGAAATATCAAGCCAATTGATCAATCCGTTCACAAGTTATTGATCAGAAACGAACTGATCTACCGACAGACAGAAAGACCGACCGACATCCTGCAAAGCACTGTACCCCCTCTTCTTCGAAGGTGGTCATACTAAAATAAACAATGCTAATCTTTCAATCATATTTATTTCTTTTAAATAAGGATTACACAGTTTTCTTCTGCTAAACGAATTACTTTAAGTTTGCCCATTCCAAAAAAAATTGAAACAAACACATCGGAAAATGACCAATACAAATTCCTCTTTTTTTCCCCTAAATCAACAAATGTAAGCGTCCATGAAAATGTCATTCTGAGATACTTCTGATCTTCACGTTCTGGGCCCGTATTCACCAAAGGATTCTTAGACTTAATCTTAAAATAAAGAATGTTCTTTAATCTGTGCTAAAGTTACTTGAAAGTTATGTCTAACATTGCAGTTTGCGCCTTAAATTTACTTTTTTTCATATAGAACACTATGTTACGGATTTAAGCGCCATTTGTAGCATGTATGTATTCAAATTCTGACGTATGTTTTCTGGTTTCTAGGTCTTTTCTTTATTCTTAAGTCTAAGAATGGGTTGGTGAATACATGCACTGATCTGAACCTTTAGTTTAAGTGATTTGACTAACTCTTTCTGATATTGTCTCCATGACATTAACCTTTCAGGAACATCCTTCCATGGTTATAGGAGATAACGAGTGGAAACAAACCTTTGACCTTGTGCATATCTCTCTCTGACCTTTTTGACCTGAAATCCTCTCAATTTCATGTAAATGCTTCAAATGGTATTGGAGAGCTGAATCAGAGAAAATAGAGAGGCTATTGACCTTGGAGAATGCTTTTGACCTTAATCTAGCTTGACTGACCAATCCTTTATGCACATCGCTCCATTCACTCACCTTAAGATTATATGAGTTTCTGGAAAATTCATGATAAGACAAATGAGAAACATAAGAGCACAACAAATGTTAGGGACAGATTAAGCAAATTAGTATTCTCACCTGTCTTGCTTGGCGGCCCGGGCTATAAACAAATTTCAAAATTACTGGTACCACCTTTCAAACCCCCTGGGACATTATTTATTCTTTATGACTCTGTATCATCAAGACGTGTTGGAACAAAATTATAATAAGCAAAGTAAGAGCCAAGTGATGAAAAAAAAAACATACAAACTGTTAACAAATAACAATGCATTTAAACAGTGTTTTAATGTGAAAACCATCCACTAATGACATAATAACAGCTATTATTATTGATCAATAAGTTTTCCATTGACCTTATTCTTTCCGAGCCACTGACACAGCAATTAATGAATAAATCAACTCATTCTTACACATCTAATAAATGCCTGAAAATAACATGAGTGTCATTAACCTGTTTTTACTTGTCTTTTAGACTGTTTTTACAGCATTTTGTCATACAGAATACATTAACACATTGAGTTTTGAAACAAAACATTCTTGCATTCTTATATACTACTATTACACAAACAGCAGTTATTATTTATATCATGTATTACTTCATCATGTATACTACATTTCTAAACGTTTTGACTAACATTTATTGTACATTATATCACTTATTGTTATACATTTCAGATTTAATTATGATAAGCTATTGCACTTTGAACACCAGGATCTTGTTGTTATCGCTCTGTCCCACAATAATCGAGGCAGTGTTGCTGTTGTAGCAGACTGAGTATGGAAGCTGAATCCCATCCCTCCCTGTAGCCAGAGTGGCCAGCTTCTTACTGCCCACACTGTCCAACATTAGGACCGTATTGGAACGATGTCCACATACCAGAACTTGGCCTGCAGGTGTCACATGGACACCAGATGGTAATATCAGTTCAGGGTCCAAGAAGGTTGCAAGGACTGATCCATCGCTGGCCAGGGTGAGGAGCTTGTTCTGGTATGGGTTTGTGATGTACAATCTGTCATCTATCGGGCTCACTGCACATCTCACTACTGCAAAACAGAATATATGATTACAATCTTTTGGCATAATTATGAGTGAAAATAAATGTTTGAGTTTCTTGCTCCTGTAATAATAATTTCTACAAATGTATTACAACTCGTTATAATACAGTTCTTGTTTACACAGATAAATCCAACATAATTCTTACCTGTGAAAGTATTTGATTTATCCTCGTGCAGTTTGTTGACTAGTGTACCATTCAGTGTGTACTTGAACAGTGCAGTTCCAGAGGTGACTAACAGGTTGCCCTTATGGTAAGCAATACCCTTACAGTCATGTTGTAACTGAAGTTTTCTGACTGTCACCAGCCGGCTGTTGTTAACTTGGATAAAAAGGATCTCTGAACCAACAGTAACACCAACCTCACTGGGTGTGATCTGACACATGCCCATAGGGTCACCGGATACACTACAGTGACTCACCACCTGGTACTGCTGGTTCAACAGCTTGACTTTATTATTGGTCATGTCTGCAACCAGGACCTGTCCACTAGGGAGAACACATATTTCTTTGATACAGCATAAAGACTCTTTCGTTGAATCATCTCGTACATCATACTCAGCCTTCCCGCCCATCCTTATAACTTGGTCTGGATTTCCCTGCACTGTCAATGGCTGGCCCCTGTGTTCAATCCTCCCAAGACCTGACAATTTGGAAAGGAACTGCAAAATTTCACTATTAGGCTGGAAAGTTAAGGAAGATTCTACTTGAACAAAGTTCTTCTTCAGATATTTTTCAAACAGCTGTTTTTTGTCCTGGCATTTAATGCTGGCTATAAGAGATAGTTCCTGTTTGCTTTTATCACTTATGTCCTGAATAGCGTCTCTAAGTTGGTTTAATTCATTTCGAAGAGTGGTACAATTGTCAAAATCACTTTTTAGAGAGGCTTGCAGTTTGGTCAATGTATCTTTCATTTCCTGCAGTGTCTTCTTTTCAAGCATGTCTAAGGTTTCAGTAATTTTTGTGCGAGTTTCCTGTATCTTGTGTAATTGCTCATCGAATGAACTTTGCACAGACCGAATGCTAGCATCTTGGTTGTCTTGAAGCTTCTTCAGTTCTTCCAGAGTAGTTTGGAGAGTAACTGATACTTGTTTGAGGTCCGTGGAGGTATATTTTACCAAGTCTGGTAAACGCATCACCTGTTTGCATTTCCTTAAAAAAAAAAACATTTTGTTTTGAAGAAAAAAAAACACAATTCAAAAATGATGAAAAAGTACCTATTTTTTACAGCTTGATAAATTCAAATCTGATAAATATCTGGGTAACAAAAATCTTCATTGATTATAAATATGTATTTTGATAATTATTTATTCATCTTTTTTTATTTTGTACCAAACATTTACTTATAAAGCTCATACCATACAACACAGAGTAACAGGTATTGAAACATCATGTCTTCCATGACTTTTTTTTTACAAGTGTTTAAGGCACGTTTACACTTTCACAAGGAATTTAACCACAATTAATGCAGGATCATGATAACTTCCATAATTTACCTCTAAATAGACTGAACCATGTTATAGTTTCTTGTTTGTAGTCTAAAACTAAGGTTCTAAGTGCATCAGACTAAAGTAATTACCCACTTAAAAGGAAGTTTATAACTGAAATATTTTGTTATTGATTGCAAAAGATATGATGTTTCTTAAAATAACATTTTATCATTTCAAAGAAGTTTAAAACAATACACTTTCTGTCTTTAATGTTTTTATACAAAATGTGATCAAAATACCTGTGATTAAGGATAGCACATTTATGACAGCACAGCTGGCTATGGTCTTTGCAAAATATTTCTATGTTTTCTTTTTTATGAACATCGCATTTCAGAAGAAAATCTTCCACCTTCTTGGGAACTGGCCATTTCTTCATATCTCCCCTCCCATGAGGGGAATGTTTCGTAAACAACTGGCCGTGCTTGTAAATACATTTTCCGCAGTAAAACTGTATGCACGATTCGCAATAATAATCAGCCAATTCCTCCAGTTTTCTGTCTTTGCAGGTCGAACACAAGAAGTCTAGTAATATGTCAGATCCTCTTTCAATGGTGGATTGCGAAAAGGTCGCCATTTTGTTGACCGACGAAGTTTATTATCCCTAAATATTTTATTTAACTCAAATAATAAGGTACCTAGGCTAATATATTATCAAACAAAACATAAAACACCAATCTAGCAATATAGCAATTGTCCAAAGTCCATCAACACAAGTAATGTCCAGCTTAATAAAGTCAAATACAAATCAACTCAAAGTTTGTTCGCAAGGTTATATCTCCAGTAAACGAAGTACCGGTACTTGTGTCACCGGTCATGTGACATACAACAATACTGGCCTGAGTGGCATAAAGTTGTTTAACACGTGATCTCTGTATGAATAGACAGAGTTAGTATCTAAATTCGAGGAATCAATAAAACAAAGCAAACAGGCCAACTTTGTAACAATGGTATTAACAAGAATCATTTATCTGTATACTTTACAACAATTAAATTGTAAGTACCCTCTTCAAAAACGAAAGAAAGTTTATTGCAGTTTAAGTTGGTTACATAAGTGGCAATATCGTTTTATTTCCTGTTCGTTTGTTGGTAAGAAACGTATAATTGAACATAAAATTCATCAAATATATATAACGTATATACAGTATAGTTTAATTCCCATTTTATTAACCTCCGTAAAATTCGAGGATAAGAATTAAAACAATTAAAACTAAAAATGTCTTGTCTAAAGTACTCCCTAAAAAACCCCTGGTGGAAAAAAGCGGGTTTATTTCAATTTACCGACACTAATAAGATAAATCGTCGGAGATAATTGTTACAAATTGCAAAAGCAAAGATCGCAAACCGGTTTGAACCCAGTCAAACCAATTGTGGTTGTCACAAGGCAAAAAATCAGCCATATCGGATACAGTTACGTTATTAGGTCATGATGTAAACTTCACTTGAACTTCTGCAAAATGGCTACTGTTTGTGAAATTCTTGAACACATGTATTGCTGCTTTGTATGGAATTTTTTCGTTGACGGAATTCTCTTCTAAACAAAATCTAGTCTTAGCAGAAAGTCCCATCACTGATAAGCCTGTGCGGACTGCACATGCTAATCTGGAACGACACTTTACCGATATGCAAATGCATTAAGCCCTGTTTACCAGAACGAGGTCAATGTATTAATGTCTATTGAAAATGGTTTTCTTTATGAACGCCAACTTCAAAACTTGTTGACAAAAAATGTAATTGATGTAAGCCAGAAACCCCAAGAGCTCCTCTGTCGGAGACTGATCCCCCTCCCCCCTCCTCCCAAATAGAGCATTGACACAGGATTTTTGGCAACAAAACTGACCTAAATTTCAATAGGGATTATCTAAAGTCCAAGGTTAATGCATCTGCAAAGTATGAGGCGAACACTCAATCCTTTGATGACATATCGAACGGAAACCAATTTAACACAGTGGCCTTGACCTTTGAACAAGTCACCCCAATTCCAATAGGGGTCATCTACTGTCCAAGGCCAATGCACATGTATCAAGCCAATTGGTCGATTCGTTGACGAGTTATTGATCGGAAACGATTTTCACACTTATTGTTTCAGGACCTTGACCTTTGACCTAGTGACCACAGTTTTAATAGGGGTCATCTACTGCCCAAGGCCAATGCACATGTAAAGTATCCAGCCTATCGGTCAATCCGTTCATAAGTTATTGATCGGAAACAAACTGGTATACCAACAGACAGACAGACAGACCGACATCCAGCAAGACAATATACCCCCTTCTTCTTCGGAAGGGGGCATAAAAACTGTTGAATTTGTGGGACCAATAAATATGAAGATCACAAACTAAAGAATTCAGTCTCTCCATTACACCTATAGTCACTACGAATTGATTACAACTGAGATAGTTCAATATTCAAATAGCAAGACGAATATCAGAAGTTCATTTACATTTATTGTTTTTCAGTAACAAATTATAACTGACACTGTCTCACCAATCTCAGCACTACATAGTAAAATACAGTTCATTTCACAAATACTTCTTAGATCATGTTTTTCATGATGAACATAATCGTAAATGCCTTCATGGTTTAATTCCATTACGTCATGAATCCTTAAAGTTGAAACTGACCAATAAACAGCAATATAAAATCAAGACCAATTATTTCTAATTAAACAAAAAAGCATATCCCTGTGTTCACTGCACTGCCTATGTGTCCATCTCCTCTCTACGCTGCCTCTCATGTAAATGTTCTGATATTGCCACTGTGGGATTCTTTCTGTAAGACGGGTCCTTCAAAACTTGCTGGAAAATGGAAATGTCGGCGAGCCTGAAAAAGCAATACAATATCATATAGTTTCTGGACACTCAATACTTGTCGATGCCTCTGCACAAATTTGAGTAAGAATACTATGATCAAACCAAGCAGCATATATTCCTTTTACACCAAGCACTTTTAAACATTAGCAAACACAATAAAAAGCATTTCTTCCAAAATGTTTTCAGTCAAATAAATGTCAGTTACTTTCATTAGAATTGATGCCCTTAAGAATGAATTGAATTAAATTTGGTGGACTGGGTGAACAGTTGGACAAAACAAACTCGAATCATTTCATATCTGTCAATAAGAACATGTCTTAACTGACAATCTAAGCAGTTTAAAATTGAAGCATCTGACAATCTAATAAGCTGAAATCCTAGGCAGCTGACAATGCTGACAATCTAAGCAACAATCATCCCAAGCAACGAACAACCTAAGCATCTGACAACTTAATCATCTGACATTTTAATCATCTGCCAATCTAAGCAACTGACAATCTAAGCAACTGACAACCTAAGCATATGACCATCAAAGCATCTGACAATCTAAGCAACAGTCATCCCAAGCAACGAACAACCTAAGCATCTGACAACTTAAGCATCTGACAATCCAAGCATCTGATAATCTTAGCAACTGCCAATCTAAGCAACTGACAATCTAAGCAACTGACAACCTAAGCATTTGACCATCAAAGCATCTGACAATCTAATAAGCTGACATCCTAGGCAGCTGACAATGCTGGCAATCTAAGCAATAGTCATCCCAAGCAAAGAACAACCTAAGCATATGACAACTTAATCATCTTACATTTTAATCATCTGCCAATCTAAGCAACTGACAATCTAAGCAACTGACAACCAAAGCATATGACCATCAAAGCAACTGACAATCTAAGCAACTGACAACCTTAGCAACTGACAACCTAAACAACTGACAACCTAATAAACTGACAACCTAAGCATCTGACAATCTAAGCTACTGACAACCTAGGCAACTGACAATCTAACCAACTGACATTCTAAGCAACTGACAACCTAAGCAGCTGAAATTCTAAGAAACTGACAACCTAAGCATCTGACAATCTAAGCTACTGACAACCTAGGCAACTGACAACCTAACCAACTGACATTCTAAGCAACTGACAACCTAAGCAACTGACAACCTAACCAACTGACAATCTAAGCAACTGACAACCTAAGCAACTGAAATTCTAAGAAAGTGACAATCTAAGCATCTCACAACCTAAGCATCGGACAATCTAAGCAACAGACAATCTAAGCATCTGACAATATAAGCAGCAAACAGTATAAGCAAATAACAATCTAAGCATCTAACAACCTAAGCATCTGACAATCAAAGTAGCTAACCATCTAAGCAACTGACAATCTAAGCATCTGACAACCTCAGCATCTGACGATCTAGGCATCTGACAATATAAGAAACTGACCATCTAATCAACTGACAATCTAAGCATCTGACAATCTAAGCAACTGACAACAAAAGCATCTGACAACCTTAGCATCTGATAATCTAAGCATCTGATAATCTAATCAACTGACAATCTAATCAACAGTCAATCTTAGCAACTGAAAATCTAAGCAACTGACAACCTAAGCAACTGACAACCTAAGCAGCCTAAGAAACTGACAATTTAAGCAACTGACAACCTAAGCATCTGATAATCTAAGCAACTGACAATCTAAGCAACTGACAATCAAAGCAACTAACAATCTACGCAACTGACAACCAAAGCATCTGATAATCTAAGCAACTAACAATCTTAGCAACTGACAACCTTAGCATCTGGCAACTTAAGCAACTGACAACCTAAGCAACTGACAACCTAAGCATCCGGCAACCTAAGCAACTGGCAATCTAAGCAATTGGCAACCTAAGCATCTGATAATCTAAGCAACTGACAACCAAAGCAACTGACAATCTTAGCAACTGACAACCTAAGCAACTGACAATCTAAGCAACTGACAACCTAAGCAACTGACAATCTAAGCAACTGACAACCTAAGCAACTGACAATCTAAGCAACTGACAACCTAAGCAACTGACAATCTAAGCAACTGACAACCTAAGCAACTGACAATCTAAGCAACTGACAACCTAAGCAACTGACAATCTAAGCAACTGACAACCTAAGCAACTGACAATCTAAGCAACTGACAACCTAAGCAACTGATAATCTAAGCATCTGACAATCTTAGCAACTGACAACCTAAGTATATGACAATCTAAGTATCTGACAATCTAAGTATCTGACAATCTAAGTAACTGACAATCTAAGCAAATGATAATCTAAGCAACTGACAATATAAGAAACTGACAGTTGTATCAACTGACAATCTAAGCAACTGACAATCCAAGCATCTGACAATCTAAGCAACTGACAATCTAAGCATCTGACAATCTAAGCAACTGACAATCTAAGCAACTGACAATCCAAGCATCTGATAATCTAAGCAACTGACAATCTAAGCATCTGACAATCTAAGCAACTGACAATCAAAGCATCTGACAATCTAAGCAACTGACAATCTAAGCATCTGACAATCTAAGCATCTGACAATCTAAGCAACTGACAATCTAAGCAATTGGCAATCTAAGCATCTGACAATCTAAGCATCTGACAATCTAAGCATCTGACAATCTAAGCAACTGACAATCTAAGCAATTGGCAATAAAAGCAACTGACAATATAATCAGTTGACAACCTAAGCAACTGTCAATCCAAGCAACTGACTATCTGAGCGACCCACAATCTTAGCAATCATCGTCTAAGAAACTGATCATTTAAGCAGCTTTAAATCGCCCCTGACTATCTAAGCAATTGCATTTAACATTTGCCAATGGAATAAAAATAGGCTTTCGCTAGTTTCAGCCATTGTTAATGTATGTATGTTTAAAAAAACATGATTGATACCTGGAGTCAGCTGTAAGATATCATTCCTTGAAACCCATTTATGTCCATTTATCCTAAATGGACTTAAAGTCTTCATAAGACATACACTGATTGCTTTAAAGCAACCGTATTCAAAATATGAAGGACCCTGCAAGATTAATGGTAACTTTGCTTACATTTGTTTTTTCCTGGTATATTCAGTTTGGGTTCCTTTCTTTTTCTTGGGATCATTCCTGTATTAAATTAAAAGAAATACTAACAAAATGGGATACATACAAATGTAGGTATAATGATATTCAATGAAACTTGTTCCATGTTGTGAAAACCAAACCAAATTTTAAAGCTCGCCATATTTTCATGTTCTATTTTTCACAACAGTCACTTTTTCTGTTAAATAAATGTTACAACACGTGTCTGACAAGATTTTGCATTTTCTGTGAATGTTGATAACTAAACTCAGAACTTGTTCTCACCATTTTAGCAAAAATGTGTCTTATTTTGTGAAGCACCATAACTGAGAGATTGATACATTTTGAAGAATTATTGATAAAGTATAAGAAAATATGTTCAGAATATTAAAAAAAATCAGTAAAATGCTTATTACATCCTCAAGAGTCTCTATTTTTCAAAACATATGAAAGAAAATCCATCATTAAAATGAGAATTTAAGGACTGGACTTGGTGAAAAAACACTTTTTTGCAATTAGGTATACATCTAAATAACCGCTAAAAAATAAGCCAAAAGAAAGCCCTGGGTTCTACTGACCCGTGTGTTTTGGGTCCTGTTGACTTCTTGAGGAGCAGGTCAAGGGTGGGCAGGGCGTCTCCCAGGGCCCCTATGTCCCCCACCACGGGCGTCTTGGCTTTAAGAGCCTTCTCCTTGGCTTTCTTCTTAGCTGCATCCAGGGCACTCAGCTCTGTGGACACAATAACATTTGAACCTTAATCTAGGAAAACTGGGCTTAATGCATGTGCATAGTGTCTTCCTTGATTAGCCTGTGCGGACTGCACGACACTCAGGGACAACACTTTCTGCCTACGTTAGATTTTGTTTAGAATAGTCCTTCTTTAAACGAAAAATTCAATAAAAGCAGACGCATTTCTTTACATCACACTACTAGGATTGATGATTACTTCAAATTCAACTTTTATCAATGAAATGCATACTTTGCAAGAATCTGGTGATTTAAATCTGGGTTGAAAATGAGAAATACCATCACCATTTTATACTGCATGCAAATGCCATACACTGTGGAATCTTCAATGTTTTCATAAATGCTATGATTAGTTAATGTCAGTTCAATGCGTATGAATACAAAATGTTTCCAAAATCAACCACCATTGAAAATTAGGCCCACATGCCTGGGTTTTAAGAACTTTTGCATACAACAGCACTACTCACTTTGTATCCATAGATCATGTCGCAGTTTCTGCTTCTCTTTTTTCTTCAAGTTCAATCCCTTGAGAGACTTGGAGGACAGGGTGCTTCGAGCATCAAAGTCTGGCAGTTTGGTGGTGATGTTGTACTTTGACATATCAAGCCCATCAAACAGACTGGACCTGACTTCAGCATGGCTCATGCCAGGTGGAAGATTCTGTTCAAAATAAAATGATCATGTAACATTGCCTAGGTAACAATGACAATTTACCATTGCCTAGGCTATAATGATTTTGCCATTCATCATGATGGCTTTTTTTAATTATTCTTTCTCATTCCCCAAAATGGCCTTTTTCCTAATAAGTATGATAATAACACAAATTAACAGGCAAATTCGTTGATATCCCCGGCCAAATAAATTTTGTTTATGGATGGATATGATAAATCCCTTAATATATGGTATAATCTTAATCAAGAGCTGCGTTTGTTAAACACAATGCCCCCTACATGTATGTGCTTTGAAGCCACACAGCAGCTATTTTAGAGAAAACAAGGCCCAACTAGGCAAAAAATCGATGGACCAAACCTAAAGTCACACTTCATCTGTAAGTCATGTAGGTAGACACACATATCAAGTATCAGCTCAATATCTGACGTGTTGCGTAAAAAACCTCCGGAAAATGGTTAAAAAAGAGACAATTTCTAAGTCCAAGGCCCATAACTTCGCAAAAAATCAATGGACCGAACCGAATTTCACACTTCATCTGTAGGTCATTTAGGTAGACTCACATACCAAATATCTTAAGTATCTTAACATATATCTTTATAATATATTAAAGCTTTCTACTTCCCTTGGAAAAATTTACATCAGTCCAAGGGCAATAACTCTTATTTAAGAAAGTCAAGGGTTATGGTTCTTGTGCATGACACTTCTCCTCATTCATATCTATACACCCATGATATTTCATGTTATAAAGTTTCTGAGATATAGCCCTGAAAAGTTGTGTGACAGACGGACGGACAGACAATGCCTATTCTATATCCCTCCGCTTTTGGCAGGGGATATCAATTATGATGAGGCAAAATCCATGAATTAAGGTGCTTACATAGCTTTCAATTGGCTTGCATGATTGTGGACTAAAAACTATTTACATACTGAAATAAATAAATAAGCCCCTGTTTTGTTCATGATTTCTATAGCCAAAAGCAACAAAGCAGTAACAATGGTCAAGCAGATATACATGTGCGCATCTGACCTTTGTCTGTGTCCAAGCTTGTCCGGACTGTAACTTTTTCATTCATCGTACAATTTTAAAGTAAGTAACCACAAATTTTCAACATCATAAGACAACTTTTCGAGTTTTACACCTTTCACTCTACTTCAAAGGTCCAGTCACACTTAAGACGTCAAAAGGTCCAACTTGGTCATTCATTATGCAAGTACTAGATATGCAGAGGATTTGGACATGACAATGTCTACATAAGTCTGAGGCTTTCAAGCCATGGAGTTCCATTAAAAAATGTTAAAACAAAATTACTGGTATTTTTGTTTAATGCATAAAGAAAACATACAGTGGGATTGTCAGTTCCGAATCACTAACGAAACTATAAATGTATACTTTAAAACAGCGACTGACATTGATTTCGAATTTAGGGTATTTTTCAGATAATTTCAATGTCGATCCTGCGCTCACCTTGATTTTCAGTTACTTTCTAAATTTAAATGTGTGTTTATGTTTTTCCTTGATCGTACAGTTTCTCCATTTCCGGTTTATATTCTCCAATATCGAATCACATGACAGTAGGTGAATTTTCATTACAGGGGTTGTCGCAAAACAAACTCTAACAGTCAAAATCATTTTTAAAATATAAACAACATAACCTGATTGGTATTTAATCACAGAATTTGTAATACATGTAACAATAACAGTAAATAAAACAAAAATTACAATAAAGAAAACACAAAAAAATGGACCCTTTCAAGAGAAAACCAAGTACAGTGCATCTGCATATATTGTTATCTCAGAATAGCTTGTGCCGCTGCAGTCCCATAAGCTGATCTGTAATGAATGTTTCAGTGGACCATATTTAAAAAAAGATTCTTGAAACAGAAAATACAGTGAAAGGGTAACGTTACGGTTCATGAGACAACCCCCATTACGGGAAACGGGTGTTTCCAAACTGACATCTCTACCAGAGTGTCTGTTTCACGTGTTTTAATTAACAGTTCAACTGAAAATGTACACATCTAGTTGTTTTCTGATTCTCTAATAAATATCCTTCAAATCGATTTCACGATCACTTACCGTTGACAATGGATTAGGAAAAACACCCTTTTTGGGAAGGGGCCTTAGCCTTTTTTTAGGGGAAAAATAGCGCGATTTTTTCTTATTTGGGGAAAATAAGAAATGTGTATTTCATTTGGATAATGGAGTTGATACATGAAATAAATCATATTGGGTAGCCACAAAGTTAGGAAGGTTAAATAATAGGGGAAAAGAAACAAAATAGGCGTTTTAAATCTCAATATTTTCTTTTAATAATTCTATCTGATTTCATACTACATTCATCATATAACTGTAACTGATTTAATCCATCATATAAGTTATAACTGTAACTATTTCATTCATCATGAAAACTATATAACATAGGATTTTACTGTGCCTTAAGTTTATTTATATTACAATGGCATTTCTTGAAAAAAAAATCCCTTTAAACTCATCAATGAGTGCGTCACAATCTCCATCTGTGAAAGATCCAGTTATGCGATATTTTTGTTGGTTTTCTTTTTTACTTCCGTGACCTTGGTTGTAAAGCGTCTGTTTGAAACATGTATGTCGTAAAATTAAAGCAAACTGTAAAAATAAGAGCAAATCAAAGGCGTGAAAATAGACGCCGTAAACGCACTAAAAGGAATAACTTACCCGGTATTTCTTAGTTGATACAATAATATTCCAAAAATATCCACAGGACTGAAAATATTTTAAGTCATAATAGCCTTTTAATGTAATTCATTTATAGCTTTTGAATTCGGCTCGTTCCGTCATTCGCCAATTGGTCACGAATGACAAATTACTTCATGCAACGCCAGGTAAGCACAACTAATTTAATCAATACGCATTCCCCTCTAGGAGAATAATACCGGAGGAAATGAAAGACTTTTTACGGCTCTGGGGTTTTCTAGCCTAATAGAAGGCTCGACAAGTAAACAATTATCACTTTTAAACGAAGTTTAGACTTTATTTTTGGTGGGGAATTTTTCCAGTATTGGGGAAAATTTTGGTCAAATTAGGTGAACAAAAGTGGTATCTTGGTTGGGGAAGCGGCCGATATTCCGCAGGCAGAATTTTGCTCCATTTGAAAACATGTCTGCGAGCGCTTCAATGATGGTGACTATTTAGAGTGGTCTCTTTAATTCCGGTTTTTGTGGAAAAAAACATCAAAGGTTATTGTTCATGATGGCACAATTTATTTAGTTAAAAGTGGTAAGGTTTTTTTTAATGTTAAATTAATTTCGATTTGTTTCGGAAATGGAGAATTTTCGGAACTGACAACCTCACTGTAGCATAGGAACCTTGATATCTTTCACATCTGTATTTCTGTCCTCCTTGGCTGAGTCCTGTTTCACTTTCACAGCTGCATTGTGGACCTTCTGTCTCTGCCTCTTTACTTTTCCCATTGTAAGTGTACTGTAACCTGCATTTGTATGAAATGAAAGTATTGTAACATTATCAAAGGTGCCTTTTCACACAATTCTAATGACAGAGTCACTATTCCCCTACCACTTCTAAGCGATATCCTGGTGACTTCAGTTCTGGGAATAAGGGCAAACTGCCATTCCTGATAAGTATGGTTACTTATTAAAGAAAAAACAGATCGCGAAAATACATTGTAAAAAAAGAAAGGGTTAAGAAAAATCAAGATATCTACGGTTCATTTTACCACATCGAGGATGATTATTTATTTTTACTTATTGCATTTCATATTCCGCGCACATCTAATTAACAGCTAAAACAATAAGGCAAAAGTGGATACCATTTACAAACTGTGCATGTTCTTGGGGGCTGCCATCTTTGAATAAAACGAATTAAATATCCCCACAGACTCGATGGATATATGGATAGATGGATGGATGGATGGACGGATGGATGGATGGATGGATGGATGGATGGATGGACGGACGGACGGACGGACGGACGGACATGGATGGATGGATGGATGGATGGATGGATGGATGGATGGATGGATGGATGGATGGATGGATGGATGGACGGATAGATGGATGGATGGTGGGTTTGGACGGACGGATGAAAGAACGGGAATAATGGTATAATTAATTAATTCATTCATTCATCATTTTAATTCTTAACGTTTATCAATTCAATGCAAATCCTATACTTCATAAATCTTCCGAGAACTGAGACCCTGGGACACTGTGTTATTTAACAAAATCGAATGAGTGTCTTAGGGTTAAATTTTTAAAGAGACGTATTCAGTACAGATAACAGAGACGTAGATAACGTTATCTACGCCTCTGATTTTCCTATTAAGAGAACAGTATTTTTGTCTCAATACCCTTAACTTGAAATGCTTATAAAATAGTTTTAAATTCGGTCAATGTCTATAATATCGGGATGCTGCAATTAAAAATATTCATTGGGTTGTCAAATTCCCGTCTGTTCGAAATCGCATATCCTGTATATGAAGCCTCTAAGCCAGTATATCTATCCACAGATCTACCAATTAACACTGTTTATTGTTATATATCTTTGATTTATCTCAAAGGAAGATATGTATGACAACGTCGATGCTACATATGAAGTGCACGAGAAAGTTGATCACTCGATGCGTGATTGACGCGCATCTGCCGCTTCAAACAACTTAAGGGCGTTACTATATTTGCATCAACTTTGTTGTCGAGGCAAAGGCGTGGATCTCGCGCCAACATCTGTTTTAGTATTCTGAAAACACGCTTCCAACGCTAGCTAGCTAGCTATCGAACGATCGCAAAAAATAAACGGTTTGTGTTGTAGTTTAAGACACACAAAAACTTTTGTTATGTTAAAGGTTGTAATCCTTAATTTAAATACAAAACGTGAGAGCTGTTGGATTTCTATGAATGGAAAATCATAAAAAGGTTACTTATTAACTAATAAAATAAAGCACGAGCAAAGGCCCGTGTTTCTATTCAGTTAGCACAGTGGTTGGTATCCGCCCTTCTCATCTTGTTTTGGTTTTTATTTTATTTTTGACAGCAAGTTGACCATCATGCTTAACTTGGCATTCAAAAATGTGTTTTACGCTTTGAGTCCGACTTAACCATGAGTTTGAGAAAGAATATGTGTATGTTCTGGTAGCTGAGATTTTAGATTGTTCGTGAGATGACCGACACTCGGTCTAACCATCGTTCTCGAAGCATGTGAGTGTGGTTGGTTGTCACCATACCGGACAGGTTTAGTTCCCCCCCCCCCGGGTACTTTGCCCTCGTCCCCATTCATAGAACAGCACTATAATATACCAAAATGGATATATTTTAGTAAAAACTAAATAGCTGGATATTGCAGCTTGAATCATTCAAAACTAATTCGTAAAAACTTCGAAATACACATACGCGTCATGGCTCGTGCAAAATCAGCAGTCCAGTTAGCTCAGTGCATGGTTGGTTTACAACGCTTCTCGCGTAGGCGAATCGGATTCAATCCCTGCTGCTTGCGCACGTTACCCTGGCTGGTTGTTAGCTTACCGCACCAGTGGGATTTCCACCAGATTCTCCGTCATTCCCCCGACCGCCGTTCCCTCCTACAGCGCAAGACCACACATGCATTGAAGATTTCTATTTTTTGTAAAATCTGAACAGCTCTGCTAAACTGTATTCAAAGTCTTTCCCAACTGTTGCGATTCTAGTAATTGATTCGGTAGGGAGTGCTGGGACGCACTGCGGACCCTCACATAATGCATATATATTCTTTATTTCCTCCGATATCGAAGATTCGAACAACATAGCTATACAATAATCACAAAGCATGTTTTACATAAAAAGAGTGGCATGATTTACAAAACATGTAATCATGAATAAATATACAAACAAAAAAGTCTTAATGGCTTAATCTTAAGTTAGGTAATCCATATATATTGACAATATCATCATGTAAGTTGCATACCATTACAAAGAAACATTATAGTTGATTATAAGCGAATGTATCATAATCAAGTTAAAACAAATCACATATGAGTTTGAGTAAAACGAAATTGCTAAAAAGGTCATCTTCAGTTACTGTAAATGCAAGACACATTAGATGTCTACTCATTGTCATTACTGGAAGATTCATAAATTGCATAAATTTGCAGTGCCCAGTCACTTTGTACAGTTCAACAATGAGCTTATTCCTTTGGGATTCTGTTTTTTTTTCCACAAAACCAGAGAGAATGGTTCACAATACTGTCGGTGAACTTGTAACAGATTGCACATTTATGTGCAAATTGCCTCGACATCGCCATACTTAGTATCTTCGTTGATTTATGGTTTTTCACAGAGAGTGACGGTGAAGTCTTAGAAATGAAGATGGCGGTAAGCGGTCTATCAGCTTCAAATAGCTTTGAACCTTCGAGACATGTTATTTCATTTGCATTTTCTGAGCGTCTTTGTCTGTCTTCGAAAGACACACACGCAACACGAAATACGTCAGAAAGTATCTTCCGATACCAATAGTCGAAGGTGACGATTACTTTCGCTATATAAAAATAGTAAAAGCAACAACAACAACATGAAAATGGAAATGGAAACAACTGTTGATTTTCAGGCATTAACAAACGATTTAGAAACACAGGAGCTTGAAGTAAGATGTCTAAATGGTTAATTTTATAATAAAACTTATGTTAACATTGTCGTATTAAATTTGATGTACAGTTTTACAATGTCATCAAAATTCGCGATGACATTAACAGTTAGACGGATTTTAATTTTTATTTATGAGTGATGTATGTTTAAAAAGTTTCGTATTTAAAGCCAAAATTCCGGGTTTGCTTAAGCACGTGGTGTTCGTGTGGTGGCATCTATTAATGGTGAAACGTTTTAATGACTTACCGACCTGTAGCTGAAATAATTCGTGTTCAGAATAAATATGAACGCTGAAACTCTGGTCTGTAAAATCCATTTCAAAATAAATACAATATTACTATGGGAATTACAATATTTACAAGTGTATATATATTAAATCTACCCGTTGTTTGAAAAATATGAACTTAAATCGCAAAAATTACCTGATTTCATTCAAAATCATAGACATGGAACGATCGTTTTCTCAAAGACAACTATTTTGGCATTTTGTATCGAATAAATTAATTACAGTGGGATCCATGATCTGTACCATTGCTATTGATCTGTACCATAGCTATTTTGTACCAATTACTTTTGGGGTAATCAACTACTATAAACATTATTAAAGGTAGTTATAATTCTTCTTTTGCTTCTTCTTATGATTATTATTTCCAATTTCATTTCTTACTGTTTTGCTCATATTGCATACTTAATTTTTTTGTTCAAGCTCAGTTACAAACATAGTTGAATTTAACCTCCACCAAGGGAGATAACATGAACCTTTGCTACAAGGATTAATATTAGATGAAACAAACTCAAAATATAGTTTATTAACAGGTAAATTTCCATATATTTTGCTTAATACATGTTTATACTATTTAGGCAACGTTCTTTCATAATAGTCACACATATGTGTGTATTTAAATTCAGGTGTGATGCGACCCAAATTTGTGTCGGAACTCTCGCTAAAAAGATAGAGTGGACTATTGACGCCGAGAGTCTGCCAAAGCAAAAATCATCAAAAGACTCTATGGCGGCAATTTATATTGACTTACCAACCTGCAACATGTCAATTGCACCGCTGCGCTTCTGAATATTCATACGAGCCATTTCATGTTTAGAATAAGCCTGCAACCCAAAAGCGATGCAGTACTTAAGAAATATTCATTTAGGTCTAGAAACCATCTTCATATATAAGATAAATGATTGAAAAGACAAACTTATCTGACTTAACTTCATTGGATAATTGCCTTTTTATGAAGAAAATGTTTCAATTTTAACTGCGGTAGCAACAAAAAACAACACCTACGCCTGTGTTGTTTTTTTATTCATTGGGTTGATCTGCGGTAAGGCCTTAAAAAAACATGTATGTTTCCAGTTACTGGCTCAAAAAAATGAGGGTCGGCAGGTCGAGATTTTTTTTTTTATTATTTGGTTTCGTACCAACATTTTTTAAATAATTAAAATGAAAGTTATGCACAAAACAATTCAAGATATTACAGATAATGACCTTATTGAGATAATAAAGTACTGTTTCACACTTGAGGTTACGATTTCATTTAATAAAACACGGAAACATTTACATAAAAACGAACGCGAAGCTGTCAAAATCGCATCGAGGGAATGATCGGTTTTTAAAATTAAATCATAAAAAAACTACAGAAAATTAAATTACAATAATTTGAAACAATGTTTGCAATGTATTTACCTTTTAAAATAAGTCAGGTTTTATTCAATATAAATATGACTGCCTCATTGGATTTTTTCCGCTATGCTGAATTCATTTTATTTATTTATTTTTTTATAAAAAAAATGCAGTTCGGGGGTAAACTGACGGTTGGTTGGGTAACCGGAAACAAACATGTTTTTTTGTTAGGCCTTAATATGTTAAACAGCAATAATACTAAATTTAACATGAATGAACAAAGATCTGATATGCCATTCAAATTAACAATCAATAACGTATTAACATTTTAAATATATGGAATCTAAGGCACCAAATGAAATGAATATCACAGTTATTTTCAAGCACTGTATGATTTTTTCTAAACAAAAATCAATTAAACTCTAAAATTTTAAATATTGTTGGAGTCCCTGTTTTAAGACATTTAATAAAAAAAAAAATCGTTTGATATTGGCAGCAATGGATGTTTTCTTGCAAATTTAACCAGTAGGTCACGCAGGTTTTTTTTTTCAAAAACAAAATCCAGAGGGCACAATTAAAATACCGTGAGTTAACCCGACCCGCGACTCGACCGGGTTTGAGTATAATTGTATGTTTTCCTGGTGTAAGAACCCACTTAGAATGATGACATTGAAATACAATAAGAATTATATTACGTCTCCATTTCCATGTTCAAAAAGTTGAAACCATACCTACCCCACATGCTTAAGCATCCGGATGAATTATTTGATCGTGAGCTTACACAAAATGTGGTCAATTGATCTCATATACAATTTTGAATCAAAATCTTTATTTATATCTGAAATATTCATATTCAAGTTTGAAAATTGTTGTGTCTTGAAAAGTCTCCAAAGTGTATGTTCATTGAACCTCATAACACCATGTCACTGAGTTTAAAAGTTTAAGAGTTGCAATCTGTTATTATTTTTTTTCAGGCAGCCAATGGAATTCCAAGTGCAGAAGTGTATGGGAAACTTCTAGGTTGCTATTTCCTGCAGAATGATTTGTAAGTCTGTATGGACTTACTTGGTGGGGACATTACACAATTATGTCACTGTCAGATTTATCAATGTTTGCCAATATATTAATCAATGAAGTTTGTGTCTGTGCTTGGGTGTCTTATTGTACCCAGTATATATGCAAACTTTTTTAATTCTGTGGTACAGAATGAGAAATGTCAATTGGTTCAAATCATACACAACCCCTGCTAATGTAACTTTGAATATGTTTGTGTATCTTTATGCATCTTGTAAACCGTTACGCCTGCTATAAAAAATACACTTTTTACTCTGCTGCTATTTAGGAAATTTCTATTAAAATTTTAAACAACATTTATTGTGTATTTTCATTAGAATCCTTTCCCAAATATTCATGTTTACAATTATACATGTCACAATACAATAGCATATTTTAGTATGATTATGGTGTTGTAATTAATTGTTTTGTATCAATAATACAATTAAAAGTTAATCTTCTACAACTGATATGGTAAATAAATAAGAAAAATACTGTTAAGCTTGTATTTAACAGCATATTTAAAAATATATTTTTAGGTGTAATGCCAAATTTCTGTGGAAAAGGATCCCTGCAACTGTAAAAACTGTAAGTAATTCAGTAAGTCTGATACTGTATATTGTTACAGCATAATGTTTATGATATGTTGTTGCTTTAAGTGACGGAATTGTCTGTTCATCGAGTTATTAATTGAAAAAAATATATATGGCTCATGAAATTCTTTTTTATGTCATTTACAAAAAGTCATTTATTAGCTCGGCTGTTTTCGAAGAAAACCTGAGGTATTGTCATAGCCCTCTCGTCTGACACGTCTTACATTGGCCATTACTTTTGCAATATTGAAGATAGCAACTTGATATTTGGCATGCATGTGTATCTCATCGAGCTACACATTTTGAGTGGTGAAAGGTCAAGGTCATGTTCAAGGTCAAAGGTAAAAAACACTTTTTTTTTTTGGTTTTTCATGTGTATCTCATCGACCTGCACATTTTGAGTGGTGAAAAGGTCAAGGTCAATGATGACCTTCAAGGTCAAAGGTCAAAAAAACTAAATCCAAGCACCCACAGCGGAGCGTTGTCTTCCGCTATGTGGTGCTCTTGTTACTATTAAGTTTTCATCAGAAAATATTGTTTTGCAATTGTTAGCTTATAAAGTTAATTAACATCCATCAGGCGTTAAACAATTTTCAAAAACAATTTTCAAGTTAAAAAATTTGTTTAAGGGTCTTCTTCACAGTTTTCTCAAAATGACAATTTAAAAAAAATGTCATACATTGGAAAAAAATGTTTACAAATGCATTTAATTCAAGTCTAGGCTGTAAGTGCTGCTCCTGAATTGCCTAATCAGGGATAACACTTGACATACATGCATAAATCCCAGTTTTCCCAGAGNAAGCACCCACAGCGGAGCGTTGTCTTCCGCTATGTGGTGCTCTTGTTACTATTAAGTTTTCATCAGAAAATATTGTTTTGCAATTGTTAGCTTATAAAGTTAATTAACATCCATCAGGCGTTAAACAATTTTCAAGTTAAATTTTTTTTTAAGGGTCTTCTTCACAGTTTCTCAAAATGACAATTAAAAAAAAATGTCATACATTGGAAAAAAATGTTTACAAATGCATTTAATTCAAAAAAGCAAAATAAAACTTCTGACTAAAGAGAATTGTTGAAAATATATCTTTATTTATTTGATTACCATCAACAAAAATTGGAAAGATAATAAAATCTCAGTAACACTTTCATGAAATGTTTCATTAATAATTAAGCAAAAGCATGTATAACTGCCAAAGCATTTAACTACCATCCAAATTCAAAAGCCTGTCTGGTGTAGGGGTAATGTTTTAATTTTTTTTACTTCTAGAGGTCCCAATGGCAGGCATATTTTTAAATATGTTATATTTTTCCTTGTTGTTTTAATTATTTAAAAATATAGGTACTTTAATTTTCACACAAAATTGTATTGTGTCGCACTATGGAAAAACAACTTAATGCATGAGTGTATAGCATTATGCCAGATGCCAGAATTATTTGCTTTAAAGGAAATCTCTTCTGAAAATCCAGTCTAGGCTGTAAGTGCTGCTCCTGAATTGCCTAATCAGGGATAACACTTGACAATCCCGGTTTTCCCAGAGCCATGCTCCATTTATTTGGATATACAAGTTTCCTTGCATTAAGCCCAGTTTTCCCAGAGCCAAGCTCCATTTATTTGGATATACAAGTTTCCTTGCATTAAGTCCAGTTTTCCCAGAGCCAAGCTCCATTTATTTGGATGTACAAGTTTCCTTGCATTAAGCCCAGTTTTCCCAAAGCCATGCTCCATTTATTTGGATATACAAGTTTCCTTGCATTAAGCCCAGTTTTCCCAGAGCCAAGCTCCATTTATTTGGATATACAAGTTTCATTGCATTAAGCCCAGTTTTCCCAGAGCCAAGCTCCATTAATTTGGCTGTACAAGTTCCCTGATATGCCTTGCAGGCCAACCCTGAACTGTCCCACATCTGGTTGGTAGGACAGAAGACATGGCAGAGGGACTTCCCAGGGATCTATGAGGCCTTACAGAGGGAATGGACAGAGCCATATAGGGACATCATGGCTGCAGTACTAGGTATTTTGTATTAAATATTTTGTATTATCATCTTCTCATCAAAAGCCCTCATACATGTATATCTCTCGGCTCATGATAAGAAGATTTTATTGCAAAATATTCATTAAATAATAATAATGGTAGTACCATAACTCATTTAGATGTTGTCAGAAATTGTAATTTTTAAGCAACACCTTTTCAATTTCTGCAGGACTTTCTTATTGCATATGTATGGTGATTTAGTGCATGTGGTGCATAAAGTTATGCATTGTTGAATAGACACTTCACATTCTCAATATTGAGTTTTGTAACAGTTGCCTCCCTTGATAAAAGGAAAAATTCCACATTGAATGTGAGCTGATGCAAATAGAATCCCGGACCTATTTATCAGTAAGTGTGTATCATGCAGTATATTTGTTTTCCTGAATGATTCCATAAAAAAAATATTCTTCAGCCATTATGACATTATGGCATACATTTTAGGATTATTTCAGTTAAGAAAAATTTAACTAGCAATAGAGAATTAGTGTACTTTCTGTAATGTTATCTAGAAACATGAAAACAATAGCATTTTTTTTTAGGAAACATAATTAAGTTAAGGAACAATAATTGTGAACTGAGAGAAATAGCTAAAGATTTTTTTATTTTGCTGTTTCATTGATAAAATATGATTGCACTAAGTTAACTCATCTTGATAATAGACCTTAAAAAATAATTTGCTTAGGGCAAATTTGGTTGAGTCAGACCATGAATCAAAACCTGTACCTGTATTCTCTTGTTTAAAGTTATGAATAAGAAACTGTTTCATTATTTCCCTTTTTGAGAAAACTTTATTTCACATAAAGTGAAAACAACACTGATATTTCCCTGTGTGTAGCCATTCCTGTAGAAAATCCTGTACCATTTTCCCCCTTTTTGATGACATTTATGGAAAAACTGTACTATGAATTACATTCACTAAAACTTTCATGGTTGTAGACACTCATACAATCTGATATATCAACAACTCTTGTTTATTGATTTAATTGAGACAGTACTATTATTCCTGTGTTTCTAGATGCAACAAGAAGGCGTGCATTTCAACTCATCAGCAAAGCATACTCCTCTATCAATGTTGAAGAATTCAGCACGTATGTCGGCCTACCAGTCAATGACGCAGTGAAAGGTATGGGTTCTTGTATCCAGTATGATGAATTTGATGTGTCCTATAATTTGATATCTACGGAGCTAGAACAAGCACACACAAATAATAATTGGAAATTTAGGCACAGGGGCGTTCTTGAATTGAAAATTATGGTACAGGGGTGCCACTGTTCTTCTAGGCCTCTTAGTTGCTCTGAAATATGTCTATGAAAGAACGTGGTTTAATGCCAAGGCATCAGAATGAAAGATATAACATGTTTATCCATCCCCAAAAGGGATGGATAAACATGTAATATCTTTCATTAGAAAGACCATGTTACCACTTAAACAATTATGCCTCAAGCTTGATGAATCTGAGTCAGATGCATCTAAAAACTAGGTCACTAGGTCAAATCTAAACAAACTTGTTACTTGCCATGGTTGAGTCTGTGTCAATTGTGGACAAAAACTAGATGACTTGGTCAAGTCTTCAGCAATTTTTGTCCGTGAACTTTAGTGAGCACTTGAGGGCAATCATATCCCTTTTGTTTAAAGAGTTATTGCCCTTTGTTTAAAATTACATGTACTGGTAGAGATTTCTGTGTGCAACTCTTCCTACATTTTACTTGCAATTTTCATCAAACAGAAAAACTATCTCTGACAATATGCTACTGCGCATATTTTGAATGTTTCACTATTGCATTATTTTTAAGGAGGTATTGTTTTATGTTATTTTTCAGAAAATTAAATAAATAAATAATTGTCACATAAATTTTAAGTGATAATTTTGATGCAAAAAGGAACCGAAGCCAGTTGTCCTTTGGAAAAGTCGAGAAGTTAGGGCATTAGAGCTAGTTTCAACAGTTGTCTTCAGATATGTATTTGTGAAGATTATTATATGTGCACTTCTGTCAGGTGATCAATGTTGTTGTATGTATTCCAGCGGCCCAGGACAAAGGGTGGACAGCAGACCCCCACACCAGGATGGTACAACCGGTCAAAACTGGTGAGCTACATTGGTGTTCTTGAAGCAGTTTATTTATATGAATCCTGCTCTGTGAAAAGGGGGTTTAATGCATGTGTTTAAAGTGTCGTCCCAGATTAGCCTGTGCAGTCCGAACAGGCTTATCAGGGACGACACTTTCCGCTTAAACTGGATTTTTGTTAAGAAGAGACATCCAGCAAACAAAATATTCCTTAAAAGGACGACACGTAATGCACATGCATTAAGCCAATATGTTCTTGTAGTAGTTTATTGACATATTTCATNGAGCCTGACCCATTGTTGCCCAACGAACAGCAGTTATCTGTGCTGACAGACTATGTGTCCTTCTTGGAGAGTTGATGTCACCACATGGCCAGTTATGGAAGTTACACTAGGGTGTGAACATGAAGGGTTTCTGAAACGATACTAATAGACGATTCAGTATTAGACTGTGGAATATGCTTAATATTTCTAGAACAGATACAGTGATTTCATGTTTAATAGTTCAGTTTTAAAATACATGCTACTCATAACGAAAAATCCAGTTAAAGATTTGTATTTAAATCAGTAGTTGACTCTAAAATTTTATAAAAGGTATTAAAAGAAGTGATTGATCAAATTTAATATTGTTATTAGTATAATGATTTACAACATTTTATATTGGTATTAAAAATGATTAATTACACATAATAATGATTACCAAAGGCAATTTTTGCATAATTATCACACAACCCACAGTGATATAGAAATGGTTTCTGGACAACTCTATTGAATATTTTTAATTTGAACAGCATTTTGGGAAAACTGGGCATAATACATGTGCAAAAAGTTTTGTCCCAGACTTCTCATGGATGACACTTTCCGCCTAGACCTTGCTTTGTTTTAAAGAGACTTCCTTAAAAGCAAAATTCCATAAAAGTTGAAAGTGAGGTCCCTTATTAGCCTGTGCAGACTACATTACTATATTAATGGACATGTTGTCATAATAATTTAACACATACACTCCTCTGTGTCACATTAAATAAGCTGGAACTGTTGTACGTACTGTGTGCAGTAACTTGTAAATGCAAAGTGCATGCTGGGAAATTTGTCGTCTGCTAAAATGTCGTCTGCTAAATTTCTAAAATTAGCATTTTCTTAGATTTTTTTCAAAGAATACTATCAGAATAGCAAACAGTTTGGATCCTGATGAGACGCCACGTTCTGTGGCGACTCATCTGGATCCAAACCGTTTGCAAAGGCCTTTAAAATTCGGCTCCAGCACTCAAAGGGTTAAGTGTTCACAAACTAATGCATGAAAGTGCTAATGATGTATTGCAAAAAAAATGATTTAATTTACTTCTCATCTTTCTTAAAATATTTATTTGATCTGCCACAGGCTTTACTTGTTTATGGAAACAACAGATGTATGTTCTAATAATTGCTTTTTATATTGCAATAATTTGGATAATTATTTATAAATTGTTTGTTTGTGCGGTAAATGTAATATTATGAATGCTGTAATGTTTCTAAATTACTCTGTATAAAATGCATACTGCCGTTAATAAAGGATTAATGCAAAATGTATGTCTTTGCTTTTTTCATGGTTTCTTGCTTTAACAAGTTTACACTCAAGTATGACCGCATTTATGTGTTTTTTTAGCTCACCTGAGCACAACGTGCTCATGGTGAGCTATTGTGATCGCCTTTTGTCCGTCGCGCGTCGTCAACATTTACCTTGTTAACACTCTAGAGGCCACATTTATTGTCCAATCTAGATGAAACTTAGTCAAAACATGTGTCCCAATAATATCTTGGACGAGTTGAAAAATGGTTCCGGTTGGTTGAAAAACATGGCTGCCAGGGGGCGTGGCAGTTTTCCTTATATGGCTAAAGTAAAACCTTGTTAACACTCTTAAAGTCACATTTTTTAGCTCTACTGGCCGAAGGCCTGAAGAGCTTATGTGATGGCATGGTTTCCGTCGTCCGTCCGTCCGTCCGTGTGTGTGTCCGTTAACTTTTTTCTTGTTTACGCGATAAAGTCCACAGTTTTCGTCCGATTCTTTTCAAACTTGTTCAGTGGCTTTATATTCATGAGGACTCGAACCCTATTGAAAATGGGTTACATCAGACCGTCCGTCTGCCGTCCATGCGTGCGTCCATCCGTGCGTTAGACTTTTTCTTGTTTACGCGATTAACTCCACAGTTTTCATCCGATTCTTTTCAAACTTGTTCAGTGTCTTTATATTTATGAGGACTCGAACCCTATTGAAAATGGGTTACATCAGACCGTCCGTCTGCCGTCAGTGCGTGCGTCCATTCGTGCGTTAGACTTTTTCTTGTTTACGCGATTAACTCCACAGTTTTCATCCAATTCTTTTCAAACTTGTTCAGTGTCTTTATATTCATTAGGACTCAAACCCTATTGAAAATGGGTTACATCAGACCGTCCGTCTGCCGTCCCTGCGTGCGTCCGTGCATGCGTTAGACTTTTTCTTGTTTACGCGATAAACTCCACAGTTTTCATCCGATTCTTTTCAAACTTGTTCAGTGTCTTTATATTCATGAGGACTCGAACCCTATTGAAAAATGGTTTACATCAGACC